>OMLF01012721.1:0-28749 GCA_900302615.1 Holocentrus rufus | reverse complement strand
GAGGGAGATAAGGTGAAGGTGGCTCAGGGTGTTTCAGGGTCAGTTCAAGATAAGGGCTCCATCCATAAGTTTGTCCCTTACCTCATTGCTGGTATCCAACACGGCTGTCAGGACATAGGAGCCAAGAGTCTGTCCATACTGCGGTAAGTGTGTGTGCATGTGTGTGTATGGGTTTACAACTGGATGTTTATTGCATGTGTAAGCAGAGCTTTGGACGAGCATGAGCTGTGTGTCTTTTCCCAGATCTATGATGTACTCTGGAGAGCTGAAGTTTGAGAAGAGAACCATGTCTGCTCAGGTGGAAGGGGGAGTCCACGGCCTCCACTCGTAAGTCCGACCCTTGGCCCTGACCCTTGACCCTTGACCCTTGACCCCGGCTTCTGGTGGCTTCTTCCTCTCGTCCCCAATTCCTCTCCTTAGTCTAATCCTCTTAGTTCTTTTCCATGAATGGCATTTCTGTTGTTGTGTCCTTGTGGCCCTTCCTGATCTATATACCTGTGGTCTACTATTACCTAATTTCTTTGGAGTATTTTCTGGTGGTGGTGGCTTGGTGGCTTGCCTCCCTTTCCGAATATGAAACATTTATTGTATAACACTTGCAATGTCCTCTACTGCTCAGTCCCTTTGCTGAAAACCTTTCACTGTCAAATGCAATGTAATTTGTCTGAGGTTAGAAGCGTCAAATTGTCTTCTCTCTTCCTTTTCTTACTCATGCTCTCATGTTAGATATTCTTTTGTGCCATGTAAGTACATCCATCGTGTCATCGCATCTCCGTCCTCCTTGTTTCATCCATTCATCTCTGCCCAACATTGTTTTTGTAGTGATCGAATGTGATCGCACGACACATGAGTTGCTGACAGTGGTTTTTCTTTTCCGACTGCAGTTATGAGAAGCGGCTTTATTGAGGCAGGAGGAAGAGGAAACACTCAGTCAGCACCAAGTGTCCCGGCACCAGCAGTAACAAGCAGATACAACGGAGGCATATGATCAAACTACAGACAGGAAGCCATGGTGGCTGCACAGTGTCGCTGCTGAAGACTTTGCTCCTTTTTCCTCTCCCTCTCTTACTCTTGTTTGTCTCATCTCTGACCCCTTCAAAGATGGATATATCATCACACTTTAACCTGAAGACTAAAGTTCAAAATAACAGGTGAGCAGGGTCAGAGAGGAGAGTCACGTGAATGCACACTACCTGGAATCTTAATCTGTTTTTCTTCCCTCTGCCCAAGGTGTAATGGGGGTAAGGTAATTGACCGGGTGAGCTAGGGTAACACATGGTAATTTAGCCTTGGCTGAAACTGCTCTGCTGAGCCATTTCTATAACAAGGGTAGCCAAGCAAGCATATGTCATTAAACACTTGAGGGCAAGCTTACCATTGCTTATCTAAAGAGAGGTGTGCCTTCCTTTGGCGTCTGAGTTGCACCCTGACAGGAAGAAAAAAACAACAGACCTTGCAGAGGTACAGCCCAAACTTTTCATATTCTGCGTATTTGATATATTTCAAAAAACATATTATTTGCCCCCTTCAGACAAGGAAAGCACTGAAAGTTCAATAGCTTCTGGTAACACTGCAGCTCTCTGCTGATGTTAAGTGAAGTAAAGAAGTGTAAGCAAATCTTCAGTTATATGTATTCATGGTTGCACCTTCTTAGTCTGCCAGCTTGCATATAAAGCTCATTCAAATAAACAATTATGTTCTAATTGGCTTCTTTATGGGGTCACAGCATTCCCCCATATTAGGCAAATTCAATGTCAGTGTGCAAACAGGTGAAAATTCTGCATGTTACCTGATGGAAATGTGTGTCCTTTGAAAAGGGTTCTCTGGGTGCACTCTGTACATCTTGATGACTTAGCTTGCATGTCACTTCTGTGTTATCACCTGTGTCTCAGCTATATTTTATAGTGAGGTCTGTTTATGTGCTGCACTAGCGCAGAAGCTAAGAATCAGCCTTAATTCAAGTAAATGTAATGTAACCAGAGCGCCTTAAAGGGGAAATTAAGCGTAATCACATTCTGGATTTACTTATTTTGATCTCAGTTAGAGTGAGTCGAGGTAACTGCACACCTAAAATTCTTCCTAGCAGGTGCAAAAGGAGAAAGGCAAAATTGTACAGCAAGAGCTTCGTGCACACTGCTCTGCAATACGTTGCACTTTATTGTGCTTTGCTGAGCTTTCAGCCTCAGGCAGTTGTAAAGTGCAGTGTGTTGCAGTGTGCATGCAGCTCCTCCTCTACGATCTCATTTAGTGTAGAATACACTGGAAGACAAAATGCTCTATGATTGTTATTGAGTGTTACTCATTTGTTTGATGATGGGATGATTGTGTGTGTGTGTTGTAAAAATAAGTTGATACATTTATGTTGAACCACAACAGAGTATCCACAACCAAGTGAGTATATTTTTAATTGTTCCTTGGTTTTACCTTTCACTTTCAAATGTAAACTTACCTGATTATAATTCTAAGCAAACTCTCTTTTTTTAATATGGAAAAAATACAAATGGTTCCAACTTGGTTCTGATACATTTCCATAAGCACATGTTGTAGAGAGGCATCATTACTACAATGGCAATGGACTGTAAATAATACATAGGATAGATGTATAGTTACTTTTCTTGTTTTCAGGCTCAGCATTTGAAAAATCAAATGGTGAGTCAGAGGAGTAGGGTAATCACGTAACTGATTGACCAGGCTTGGCTTTTTGGTCGATAGGGTTGCAATAAACCTTTTTTTTTCCCTTTGAGTTGGTTAATCAAATTTTAATGTTATTTTCACAATTTCTTGGAACATTCTAAGTACATCTTTAGTATTAAAGCAATATTTACATACACTAGTCTTTGATAAACACTGGATCTGAAAAGGTCATTTTGTAACAATGGCAATTTTACTATATAAATGGACTATTTCATCGGTTGAAAAAATTGTTATTATTAACAGTTACACACTAATGTCTTAGTTCAAGAAATTGTCTCCTACCAACATTCACCCCTGGGCTTCAAAATTAGCTGTAAATAATTTTGCACAAATAAGAATAAAGAGAATTTTAACACAGTCTGTTATTTTGACATTTGTGTCCTACCTCAAAACACTGAGAAGAGTAGTAACTGCTTGATGGATCCTGAATTCTGCATATTTTTTCTTTCTTGTTCCAAATCAAACCAACAGATGGTAATAAAGACCACATTTACCTACATCAATAGTCATTTCACCACAGTTTCTTACCTCAAAAATGTCTTCATGAGCCATAAGCCACAATAATCAGTTTGTCACTTCAGTGTTGTCCTTAAAATAGATTTCAATATTTCTCCATTTTGTTTATCACTATATATTGGAATCATGTCCAGGACATAATTTTGGTATTGAACTCTATCATTAATTTGAAGTCACTTTGGATAAGATCATTTACTAAATGGTTGAAAATATGTGGGCTATATAGATAAAAATTGTATAATACAACATTAATTAAGCCCATATTTTCTCCCCTCTAAGCCACTGAGGAATGCTCTTTCAGGCCACATGCCTTTAACAGCCTCCTAAAATTTAGGAGGATTGCCTCAAATATTAAAATATTCAGCTTGTAAAACATACAAATATCAACAATGATGCTTTCAGCATTTTTTTCTTTTTTATAGCATTTATACTCTTTAAGGAATAGACATTTGGTCCTTGACGTTCATCACGTCTTACACAGATGAGCATTAATTTAAATGGGATCCTTTGGGAACCTCTTTCATGAGGGTCCCAAAAGATTGCGACAGAAACATTACTGCAAAGAGGAAAGCATTGTGACGATACTGAAACCAGTGAGATGAAATTTTAAAGGTTACTTCATAAGCTTTAAAATCTCATTTTGGATCAATCAATTCAATTGATAATTTTTTGTATGAATGCTTTTTATAGTATCAACTGTACAGTTTTTTAAATTAATGGTTTGGTTTTGCATTGTGAATAAATATTTCTTATTCAGTTTTTACTTTACAATAGTTTTCATCTTTATAACTACTATTACTGATGTACAATTTAATTTCTCTATTTGAACTTATTATGCATCTTCTATTTTCTGTATTTTTACAATATTATGTGCATTCCAATTGGAATTGGACCTCAGTAGCTTTCTACAGTTCGATGGTATCACTACAAACACTCAGAGAGTCAATTTGTCTGCACACATTGATAAACTCTGCCTGCACAGCCAGATCCTGCTCCAGCTGTTTACTTTCACTCAGGTGTTCAGTCCCTGCCAGCCGTCCAGATCCCTGACTGTCCTGGGAGGCTAAGCTCAGGGTTCGGTAACGCCTGTGATAAGGCAGGTGGGGGATTGCCCGTGGAAGACTGTTCTGGGCAAAATTTTGCCCTTTGTTGGCCCAGGGATGTGAGCGCGTCTTTCCTGTCTCCCTGGGACTGCAGCATAGACCCTGGGATGAGCTAGTCTGAGAAGCTCGGCACAATGAGCCAGAGTTACCCCTCTTCCAACGCCATTGCTCAGGTGATGATGGAGGCTTGTTGTGGCATGAGACAGAGCCATGTGGCTGGGAAGGTCTTGAGTTGGATAGGGGGTTCTCTTGATCCATGTCTCCACAGGAAGATGTTCGGTAAAGGGCATTCTCCACAGAGCTGGGGCCTTGCTTTGAGGTACCTTTGCTAGGAGAGCTTAAGGAAAGGCTGGAAGAAGTGTGGAGCAGTCTTGGCAGACCAAAGAGACTGTGGGAGAACAGAGCTTCACTGAACAGGGCCTGGTCAATGCTGCGGGACAAGTCAATGGGTGATGGGGGGCGCAGATCCACAGTAGAATCAGTGTCCAGACCTAAGCTATCCAGTGAAGACAGCTGGGGCTCAGGCCCACTTTTCTGCTCCCGTGGTGGGCTAGGGGGCGTAGGTAGTGGGAGAACAGAGGTCCTGGGTTGGCTGGGATGGGGGACAGAGTTCAATCCATTTTGAGGGACATCCACCATTGAGCAAAGAGGAAGCGCTTCTGACTGTCCCTTAGTGATGACCTCACAGACCACCAGCCTTTCCTGCTTGTCCTGAGACCAGGAACAGTGAGAGGGGAGGACAGGAGAATTTACCCCTCCCTGAGAGGGAAGTGTTATCCCTCCTGAAGGGGAGCCGCAGGATAGGCGGGACCAATTTCCTGGTCTTTGACCAATAATCCTGATGGAAGACTTGTTGTGACAGAAAAGAGGCTGTGTGCCAATGAGAGACAGACTAAGACACACCCCTACTTCACAGAGTCTGCAAGCTACCTGGTAGCCCCACCAGGGCCAAGGCTGGAACCCATAGCCATTGACCCCACCCAGACCGAGGGTATGTAGGATCCCATACAGCTGTAGCCCCCCACACCCTAAGAAACATAGTGAGGCCCCTACTCCAGCAGCTGCCGCCCTGCCCCAGTCCTCCACCTTGGCAAAGGGGCAGCTTGCAGGTCGCATCACTTCAGGGGATCCTCCACCCTCTCCGTTGTCATTCAGCCTGTAGATGTGTTTGGTCCCGGCTTGCATGAAGCAGTAGAAGATGAGGTAGAAGCATGAGAGAAAAATGGAAAGGCACACAAACACGCCCTGAGGGAAGAGGAGGATAAGGGCAGGGAGGGTCTGGAAGACCTGGAGTAGGCCAACACACCCAAGAGATACCCCAAAATGGAGCAGGGACACACAGAGTAATAGGCAGGGGCGAGGCAAAGCTGAGAAAGAGGTGGAAAGGGAGATTGGGAGAGATAGATGTGTACGTGAGCGCAGGGAAATAAGGAGGAAGGCCAGGGAAAAGGCTGAGGTCAAGCAGGGGAAAGGCAGCTCAGAGAGGAGCAGGGAGCCCAGAGGGGGAAGACGGTCTTGGTGACTATAAGCATCATAAAGCAGACAGAAAGCTCTGATCCCTGCAAATGCCAGGAGGAATAGATGCAGCAGGGTGAACCAGGGGCCTCCTGGGGGACAACGCAGGGGCAGGCCTAACAAGCAGACAACAGAGATTAGGCCAAATACAGAAAAGACAGATCCTAGGCCATAGATGTGTAGTTCCCATGCCAGTCCCCATGTAGCGAGAGCAGAGTTCCAGTCAGAGTACAGAGGGACGAAGAGGGGTGGGCTGAAAACCAGAGAGGGGTCTAGAGAATCATTGGACGTGAAATCATCCTGGTAGGTGGGAGTCCAGGACTGGTTTGAGATTTTGCAGGGTGTGACAGTAGGGTCCATGTTACCTTCTGGGACAGAGAATGTACCACTGGTCTTTGAGACCTGCTGCTCCTCCTTAGAGGAGTCATCTGTAAAACAAATACCATAAAGTAAAACATTAACAATCTGTTCGATTGATTTCACCACATTGTTGTTGTAATCGATCACAATTTGCAGGAACAACTAACAAAGTGCAAAGAGGTTCTATTAGCATGTTTTACAAGGAATTGGGATTCAGTGTTTTGCTCAAGGACACTTCAATATTCAATATTCAAGCCAACAAACTAAGGGAAGTTAAGACAGTACATGACATTTCTGTTAACTGTATTTTAGAACATATTCTTGTGTTGTTTATTAACACTGTGGATAGTGATGACTTAAATTAACCTGTTCAAAACAACTACAGAATCAAAAGAATAAATGTAGGCCAGAGCATAGTGTCTATGCCAGTACACTTACACTGTATAAAAAGAGAGCAAGGGAGAATCTGTAGTGTGTGAAATGAGTTAATCCATAATAAAACAGAGCAGGCTTGTAACTGGGAATCTCTATCTGGGTCACAGAGAGAGCGAGAGCAGGAGCAAGTGAGAGTGTGTCCGTATGTGAGAGAGAACCAGAGAGAGAGAGAGAGAGAGAGAGAGAGAGAGAGATGTGTGTGTACATTAGTTAGTATTGACCTCATTGCTGCTCTCATTTTGTGTGGCTATTAATAAGCCTGGTCAAGTGGTGCTTTGGTATCAGTGGACTAATGTTGCATCATTTTAAAAACAATTTGCGGAAGCAGTTAATTTGTAACTTCTGTATCTTACGTGACTATGTAACCAATAAATAATGTAAGCATTCTCTAGGTGAAAGGACATCCAGCATAACAACACAGTTGTTACAAAAAGTCAAATCAGGACACATGATGATTATAATTGGAATTGGCCTTATGTACTGGTGTCATAACAGTGAACAAACAGTGTTTCTGTTTAATGTGACTAAAAAGGCTAAAAATCACCTTATTTTGTGGTCCACTTTGTTGTACATCCCCTTGTGACACAGTATTTGTGTTTTTTAATGAGCTTAGGCCCAAGGGCAATTTTAAAGTTGCCTGTACTAATGTACAGGCAGCCAGAGGTGGGTAGTATTTTTAACACAGTTCTGTCAGAGTCACTCCCATGCCTCCGGACATGTCATTCGCTGTGACATGTGTGCATATGTGTGTCTGTGTCTGTGTGTCTATGTAGAGTAGGTGTGTGCTTTATGTGGGTCATGCTATCCAATGGTCCCTTCTCTTGGTTTTCTTGAGGGAGCAAGACAGAGTAGACAGGGAGAGGGGAGAGTGAGGAGGATATTTTGGAGTAGAACTAAAGCTTGGGGGAGTGAAGTGATGCAAACCACTCTGTGAATGTAAAACAACTGTGTTTGCCAGCAGAATACATATCACAAACACTGCAGTGGTACATACATTTGGAGGATTTTTTTCTATAGACAGAATAAAGATGAAACTGAACTTCAGAATCAAATGAACACTGCCAAACAAATAAAATATACAACAAACTATACATTCTCTGAACACAGGTCTGATACTATACTCTATTCAAGAATAATTCATGGACTCTTACCTTTTTCTGCCTCTGTGGCAGCAGCTCCCCTATGTAACATGCGGTCTGTAAATGCATATAACCCATCTCCAGTCTCTTTCATTTGGTTAGTCCACTCCTGTATCGTTCCCTGTGTGGTAACAGAAGGAGCTGTGGTCCATTCCCAACTGCCAGCGGCTGGTGGAGGGGTAGGATACTCAGGACTGGGTCCAGGACCAGGTCCAGGAGACAGCGCTGAAGAGTTATCCAAGTCCAGACTATTAGTTGTAAGTGAATCAAACCGAAGAGCAGGTAATTGGCTATCAGTGGTCTCATTGGCTGGTAAAGTTGGCTGATTCTCTCCAGCCTGCGTAGAGCCATTTATGTCCCAGGTGCTGCTTTCAGCTGGCCCATGCTGTTCCAGTGCTTCTTCCTGGGTAGTTTTTGGGGGTGCACCTCCTGATGAAGATCCTTTTGGTCTGGCGTTGTCTTTGGAAGGTGCAACCTCTGTAGCACTCTTCGTGGGACTGGATCTCGTGGACCACTTTTCATTAGGATACAAAAGAGACATCTCTGAACTGTCCTGTATATCAGCATATTCACCAATGACCCCTTGTCTGTCGATTTCATCAAATAACGATAAGGGCCAATTCAAAGGTAGAGCCAAGAAGTCGGTCATCTTGGGTGCAAACAAAGGATGCACAGGTGCTAAACCAGGTGTGTGAGGGCTCTGTGAGGACTGTCTGAGCTGCTGCACCTCTTTGTCACCGTCTGGCTGTAGAGCATCCTTGACATTTTCTACGGCTGAGGCTGCAACATGAACCGAAGGAGGCAAGGAGAGAGGGAGGAGAAGATAAAGATTCCACAAAGAGAACATGATGGGGGTCTTGTATGGTCCTCTGCAAAGTCACATGCTGTAGGTAGTGAGGGGATTGTCAAGCCACATGGTTGATGTGACTGTGCCCTCAAGTCTCAGGAGATCTCATGTTTACCACACCTGGAGAAAAGAAGCATAAGTCACAGTCACAATAAGGACAACCACACTTAAGAATATTATCAGATTGATGGCATTTATGATAGGTAGATGTGAGATGAGGACAAAAGGAGATAAGGATTCCACTACCATTTTCTGAAAACAGCATATTGAAAAGATGCTTCCTTAACTCTGTACAGCTAAGACCAATTGCATACGCACATAAGTATAAGACTGCATAGACAGAAATAAAAAAGCAAAGAAAGACAAATCAGTGTACATGAACAGTCTTACCTTTCTTGCTTCTCTCTCTGTTCTGTTTCCTCTAGTCCATCTTGTTTCAGGGCTCGCACCTCATTAACAGCCCGCTCTGCCGCCGCCTCTCTCAAGTTTAAACACATATGCTGCTCTGTATCGCTGCATGCCTGCAGTCTCTCTGCGTAGCACTCTGTGTCCTTTCATGCTCACTGTGCTGTGCCCCTCTTCTCTCCATCAGACGGCCAACACATGGGACAGACCCCACCTCCTCCAGACAACCCCCACTGTCCCACACACTGCCGCTGCACAGATCTGTCAGTGAGCGTTCCCATTTGTCTGTGGGCAGGATCCCATCCTGCATGGATTGTGGCTTCGTACAAATCACACTCAGTATCATCTCTTTCATATTTGCATAGGAACTACTGTGATGATTCTTTCCCTTTCCCTTGCTCCCTCTCTCTCCCCCTCTCTCTCTGATGTGTGTGGTGTATGATGTGCTGTAGAATATGAATGTAGGGTTACTTAGTGGTTACATCTCACTGGAAAATTTATTGCAATTCACAGTGTTATGGGATAACTGGGACAAAAAGGGGTACAATGCAGACCTCAGAGGAGAGGAGAAAAGAAGAGAAGACAAAGGAAGGCAAGGGAAGGCAAAGCAATGGAAAAGGGAAGAACATAAATATGTTACAGGGATCAAAGCCCAGGCTCATCAACCAACAGGCAGGCAGTACACTGCATTGAACTAAAGAACAGATCAATATATGGCATTGAGTGTAATTTACAGCTCTTGCTGTGTCCTTCCTCTTTTTTCAAAGTAAATATCAAATCAGTTGCTGAGGGGAGTTCATTTTGAAATGCGCCAGAACGTGACGGTGAACCCAAATGCAATCAGAATGTTCTCGTTGAATATATAATTTAATATAACATCTTTCATCAAATATGAATATAGATATAGGCAACTCATTGTAGTTTAAACGCATGTGTACAGTACATATAATGCATAATGCATGAGAGAGGTTCCCTATGCATACATACTGTACGTAAACCTATGGTGGAAGGCATGCGCTGCTTCAAAGAGGAACAACTGACCTAAAGTCCTTGATTGCTATTCACATGACCCTGAAACCCTGTCAATTATGGTGGCTAGAGGCTGTTACAACAGTGATCACTCTCAGTGATGACACTGTGTTCTCTTTTTCATCCTCCTTTCAACACTATCCAGACTGCTCAGATGTTGTTTTTACCCAGTGGGGGAAATCCAGCAGCCTCATGGCCTAATTCAGTTCCCTTTTGCTTTTAAAATAGACACTGATCCACTTACCTTCAGAGGCATTTAAAGTCAGAGTTTGAAGCACAATCTCGTGTTTTGTGCTTTCTCTGTTTGGCTGATGGAGGGCTCTGAAAAAGCTCTATTCTAAACCCTTCGGTGAACACTGATGAATTAAAAGGGCACATTGATTCACCATTTATGAAGCCATGAATATTGCTGCAAATGCACTGTGTCAGACTACTATCCAAATAGCTAACCCACTAAATAAGTGAATAAATAAAGGAATAACTTAAAAGGAAACAGCATCATATCATATCAAAACAAATTTCTCAAGAACATATTTATAATATGAAAAGATGAAACACAAAGTCATCAGTATGTCAAGCCTAATGTATGGCTGTGACAGCAAACACATTAGCTTCAGAGCAATGAGGAGTGGTTCACAGTGTAAATATGCCACCACTCATCATTTACCCACATCAGCACAGATGAAGGAAAAGAGAGAAGGCCATTTCAGACCATTTAGACAGTCAGTCAATGGTGAAGATAGGAACTTCCCGAGGGGCCTGATTTAGCCGCTATCTGATGAGGGCACAGGAAAGCACCAACCCAGCCGTAACTAAGGGGGCTGGAAAGGAACAATGGCAGGCCAAACATATGAGCTCAGTTAGGGACACTGCCAAATTATTGCCGCCTCACACTTGCCATCCAACGTCGTTGGGCAACTGGTCTCTGTTTAGACAAGTCATCCTCCAACAAGACAGAGTCAGCAGGGACTGGGGTCCAGCTGGAAATGTGGACCGTCAGAGCAAGACACAGGACTAAGGCTGCACAATCAAAGAAGGAGACAAAAAACAAAGACGTGTCTCTTGTTAAGGTGATAACATGATTAGCACATTCAGACGTATTAGGATAGAAAACCCTTTTGAACACAATTTTTTAAGAAGCCACCTTTTGCCTTGTTGCACTTCTCACATGTGGAAGCTGAAATGGTAGGGTTTTGTGCATAGTTAGGGGGAAAAAACAAAACAACAACAAAGAAAAAAGATAAGGGCACAGCTGTTGCCACAACCTCCATAAAAAAGAACTACAGGCATTCTTTAAAGATCAAAACAGAGCTGCTGGTGGATGCAGTTTTATCCATGCACAAAACATAACATATCTTATGGCTATCCTTTCAAACCAGCACTTATTTTTAACACTTAAAAATAAATGATTTATTTCCATATTCCATTTGAACTACATGCCAAATGGAGGAGATGCTAAACTATGGCTTACAAAATAATGCAAAATGACAACTACCACTTACAGACTTGGGACTTGATGTAATTTCTATTTACCCTGGGGCTGACTTACACTCCACCTTTTCTTCAGTATTGTAGATTACTGGGAGATAGATGATGAAGAAGCATTTGTTTTTAGACTGTAATACAGCATTTGACAATGCTGAACACACATTATGTAGCAGTTTGGATTTAAGGACATTTTAGAGAGATTATCTGTTATTATTCTACATTAACGACAGTAATGTTTAGTTTTGACGCTCTTGTAATTTAATTTCTAGCAAGCAAGGTACCTAATTTAACTCACTCCAATAATTTTTGAACTGCAACAGCTTTACTAACGTAGCTAATTAATCCATACTTTGGAGGATGTGGTTGCACTTTTAAAACTCAGCTCCTGCAACTTTATCAAGTGATGATATAAAATTAAGCTGTTATCCATCATGGCAAAAGTTCAGAGGCCCAATATTGTTTTATGATCTAATGACTCCAAAAATAATCTCGAAGAAGAAGAAGAAGAAGAAGAAGAAGAAGTTTTATTAATATATATGGATTATTGTTCATTGTGGTACTATTCCAGACTTGGGTTTTTGTGTGCAGCCAACAGTACGGACCAGTAGGTGGCAGGAATACACTCTAATGTTGCATGTCAACCCCTAGTAAACCAAAGAAGAACAAGAAGACTCAGAAGGAGGGGTTTATTTACAAGGTTACTATCAAAACTGCTCGGAAATTTAAACCGCTTGAGGAAATGCTGTAGGCAAATCACAAGTTCGGACGCCAGCCTCCGCGGCAGAAAACTATTACCAGGTCAGTAACTAGAAAGTAATCTAACGATAAATTGGTCAAACATTAAGCGTCCATGGGATTTAATTTGCAAAGTGGCTTTTCATCATCACTTCATTTTCGTTGTCAAGGCATTTTCTGTAACGTTACGCCTTAAAATTTGTGGGCTGTAATTATCTTTAGTATAAGTATGTCTTCAGTTTACAACTATTCTAGGCGCTTAGGCGCTCCTAAACTGTAAAGTGGTTGTAAAAAGTCTTCCTTGTGGCGTTATGTTTGTGTTATCCACGATATAGTAACCAAAACAGTAAACAGAGAGAGAGAGAGAGAGAGAGAGACATGCCCATGACAAACGTTACCAAAATACATGATGAAATAGAAGTTTTTCTACTGACAATTGCTGACAGTGACAGATCTGTTATTTACTATTTTACTCTAAGGTTTTTTTTTTTCTTTTAACTCTAGGAAGAGTTTTATACGTCCTACAATGTCAGGCGTGTTGTTGTTTTCATCAAGGCGAAAATAATGTTTATTAACATTGTTGTTCTATTGCACAACCCTCTGCCAGTGTTGACCAATGCTCCAGTTTGTTGTTACTCACAAAATTAGGTTTTGGGTTAAATTGATTTATTGACCTTGGCAACAGTCGCTGAGGGTTTTGAAGTCTTTATCAGATTTGTAGTTAAGCCTATAATAGTGATTGTTGTGTAGTGGTGGAAATCCCAGATCCAAATCAATATCTAATAAATTGTTCCTTGGTCTAAGACCTGTTTGTGGAATCTGCTGGCAGGCAAAAACTTGATCTCCTTGCCAGTTGTAGTAAAAGATAACCTGTTCAGCCGGTTTGTTTAGACTCTAAGTATTTTAGACTTACTTATGTTATGTCTGCTCTCAAGATGTTTTAGCATGAATAAACTGGGCAATTTGCTTTATTTTGTGTCATTTTAGTGATCTTGCATTTATTATCATTCAGCTGTGCAGTCTTCATGTCTTTTCCACCTTTTCTGCAGATCCTCTCATCGTTACCGTCCTCTCCCACCAACTGTTGCTATGCTGGCCAGAGCAGCCATCAGCAGAGGCATAACGGCCCATCGCCTCAGTAAGAACATCACTTTCTACCTGAATGAGTCAGCGTCTCCTAACTCAGAAAATCAGACCCCAGCCCCTGTAGATACTAAACCTCTCCTGTTGATGCTGCCATGGTTGGGTTCGCGACCCCAAGCTGTGTCCAAGTACTGTGAGATCTACTTCCGCACTGGCTTTGATGTGCTCATGGTGGAGAGTGAGGTAAGGAGACTCTGTACCACATTAAAATTTAGATTGTGATTTGAACATCCTTAATAGTTGAAATCTAAACTGCAGAGCTTTGTTGAAGTTGTCAAGCAGATGTTGGTCCATTGAAGAGTTCTGCACTGAAGTGTACATCAGATGTTGATCCATCACGAGGCAATTAGCAGAGAGATTGTTGAGCTGGTTTAGATGAAAAAATGAAACAAAGATAAGATAAAGAGAGGGGTAGAAACAGGTTCACTGGAAAAGATAGCTGGATTATGCGGTGGTTGTCTTGAATTCATCAACCATACTGGTAAATAGACTTTGGGAAATAACTAAACTACAGCCAAACTTGTTTGATTTATTATTATTTATTATGAGTTATACGTAACATGCTAACAATGCTTATCACTTACACTCTCAACCCAAAGTGAAATGATTCTCTATTTTACTGCAGGTGGGATTTTGTTTACTCATTTAATAAGACTCAAACTAACTGGTTATTTAGGAACCAGAGAGCCACAAATCACAACTGGGCTCATAAAATATTTGACGTAGAAACTGTTATGATTCAACTTAGTCACAAAAAGAAGCAGTCATCTTACAATTAGCTCAGTAGGTCAAAATGAAGCCTGTGGCAGTACAAAGGCGGTGTGTGTGTGTGTGTAAATATGAGTATGCGTGTGTGGGTGGGTGCTGGACTGACATTTTACTAGAAACTGTTCAAAATATTCAGATATTTAGTTTGTCTTAACAGTAATGGATTTATTTCAGATAATCACTTTGTGTTTATTATGTCCTGTTCAAATCAAATTGCTGTTCTTATGGTTCTTTATGGCACCTGTGTTGAACTACTCTGTAAACATTGTTTTTATTGCTCCCTCTTTGTCTGCCCTTGGTGCAGATGAGATACTTGGCCTCTTGTCTGAGGTCATGGTCAAAGTGGGAGTAAATACCAAACCCAGACTGGTTTGGTCAGGGAAAGATCTGCTTGCAGCATACTACTTTTAATTCTGCATAATTCTCGTCAGAGTTCTGCGCGCACACATTCCATGTGGGCCTGGTAATTACACAAGACAGAATTTATTGTCTACCAAGGCAGTGCTCAAACCTCAGCCCTCTTCCTTGCTTTTTACTTGCTAGGTTTTGTCAAGCTAATGGAGGATTGGGGCATTTTCTGGGTAGTGGTTGGGATTTGATAATGTCAGTCAGTGATACGATATACTTATATAGTTACCACTATATAGTTACTTATACTTAAAATTCAAAACACATGACTTTACTCTGCCTTTGCTAGAATGAATAGAATCCTCACTGGTCCACCAAAGCAGAAATTCATCTTTGGCTAAAAACACAATTCAGTAATATGGTAAAATACACAGTTCTGTAATGTGCTGGCAGTTGGGATAAAGGACCTTTTATGCAGATTTTTGTTGCTCTAGCAGCTTTGTATCGTCTCCCTGAGGGCAGTAAAGGAAATTCATGAACGAGTGGGGGCTTTGGATCATACACAATAAGTCGGGCCTTGTACTCTGCACTGATCCTCATATAACCCAAAACTGTTTTTGATCTCTCCCTATTATTTTGCTATACCAAGCAGATATATCAAAAGACAAAATAAACTCAATAAGACTTCTCTATGCCAGTTCAAAAATGTCCTGTCTAACGTAATGTTCTGTCTAATGTTCTAACAAAACCATTGTTGCATTGCTATCTTGCAAATGTAGTTAGTGTTCGCTGTGAAAGTTAGTCTGCTGTCCAAAAAGGTTCCTAAATACTTAAACCTGCACAAATACTCCACAGAAAGTTGTCTTTGGACCACTTGATGAGCTCATGTTGGAAATAAGTTGTCTCCTTGTCTATTTCCTGCAGTAAACCAACCAAAACCACATTGTTTGCATACTTGTACAGTTGTCATACTGAATTCATTATTTGCATTTCATTTGTATACAGAGAATATTGAACAGGTGAAAGTACGCAGCTTTGTGGTGCACCTGCCTTCAGAACAGTCCAACAAGAAGAGAAACCATCACATTCCTTAAAGCTGTAGTGCGGAACTTTTGTCTCCCCCTTCTGGCAGTAAGAGTAATTACACAAACACTGTCAACTCTTCTTATGACATACGCCAACAGGCAGCTCAGCTCCACCCCATTCCCTGTAGCGCTCTTCAAATCTTTCTTCTCCTTCCAAATCTTCCACCCTTCAATGTTAATATTGACGTTCAGAGGACAAGAGTGAAGCAAGAATAGAGCAGTGCCTTGAGAAATGGCTGCAGTGTTCTTGTAATCTGGGTGCGCAGGTCTATCAAAAATTCATAGAGACAAGTCAGACCCACTTGGATTTGACACAACTAATATTTACAAAAATATTAACAAAAATGCTTGCTGTTTAATTTTAAAAATTACAAGGCATTAATGCCAAAAATAAAGACAAGTGCAGGAATGCCGACATTTCAGTCCATGTGGACTATCCTCCGCATAAAGATGTGTGACCTGAATGTCGACATTCAGGTCACACTGTTTTGGTCAGAGTGGACTTCTGTGTGCAGTTAAAAGCTGAAATAAAATCAATCAATAAAAGTCTGGCATAGCTTTTGAAATGTTGTATAAGTAACAGTGTTCAATAATGTTAGAGTTGCATCCCCGGTGCCACGATCTTTCTCATAGGCAAATTGAAGTGGATCGAAACTATTAGCACTATGACTGTTACATTTATTCAGCTGTATCTAAGGGAGGTGTATTCATTGACAACTTTTTTTTTTTTTTGGGCAATGTTTTGTGATTATGCTGTACATTATTATGAATAGACGCTGAGTCTTGCATTACAGAATCCATGTGCACCTGCTTTATGTATAAGGTGCTGAACTTCTCTTCATGTTGACACACAAACAGAGAGTGTTGCTTCACCCTTTTCCTTTCCTTCATTTACATCAGATCAAAGAGTTCCTGTGGCCACGCTGGGGGCTGGAAAATGGGGCAAGGATACTGGAATTGCTCCAGAGTGAGCGCTTCATATCACGCCCGCTTCTTGTGCACGCCTTCTCTGTTGGTGGCTACACATTTGCCCAGCTGCTGGTGCACATATCCCGGGATGCACAGAAGTACCAGACGCTCACACAGAGGATCAGGGGCCACGTCTATGATAGCTTGGTGGTGGGCTCACTCGAGAAGATGGCCATAGGTCAGTTGACACATTGTTATTTTATTTTATAAAATATCCTGTATATGCACCATCATGCTGTTTGCATTCAAAATTATTTTATATTCATCTAGGACAAGGAGTGAATGATTTTAAGTGTTCTTCTTCTCCTCTCTGCCCAGGTCTAGGTAAGACTGTATTTCCTCGTTGGGAGAAACTGGTGAAGCAAGTCAGCCTGTTATACTTTGACATCTTTAAACACCAAACGGTGGATTACTTTGACGCGAGCATCGACGTCTTCCGGAACACTCCCATCACCGCGCCTGCTCTGTTCTTCTTTTGCGAGAACGATCCGATGAGTGACCCGCGGGCTATGGAGGAGGTGATTGACGCGTGGCAGAAACGTGGAATGGACGTCACGGCGAAGAAGTGGGAGGATTCAACGCACGCCGGCCACATGAAGAGGCACCCACAGGAGTACCTGAGCAGCCTTGAGACATTCCTCCATGCGGTCAGCATCGCCCCTCTGAAGGCCAAGATGTGACGCATGATGGAGACAGGCTCAGTACAGATAGGGTTAATTTTTGCTCTGTGTCTAAATACAGATTTTCGCTAGTGTAATAATACAATAGAAGTGACAGCTATGTTTTTAAAGTAATAATCCGCAACAGTTTTTATCTAAGTACACATCTGCTTTGCTACTCAGACTCAGTTAATGAAAACTGTTTATTTATTCTCAGGTAAATACTTCCAGATATTCCAAATTCTGTGGCACATACAAAAAGTTTGTTTTATGTATACGTGAGCAGCAACAAAACTTAATACAACAGGCAACCAGACAAAGACAAGAAACAAAAACCTCACAAACAGAAAAAATATCTCAGCATCTCATTACTAGTGACACCGTGCATCACCAAAACCCTAATTTCTAACAGTTGATTCAAAAAGTGATAAAAACATCCTGTCACACACACATCTCGGGTCCACCGGGTTTCACCCGTGATACTGTGGCCCTGCTGAGGAACAGGGTCAGTGCATGAACCTGCTGCCCCTCTTCTGAGTCGTAGTGACATGGCTGTTATCTGATTGGCTCAAATGTAGCTAGTGACGAGTAGAATAGTTTTAAATATCTCTGGTAGTGCTGTCTGCAATTTGTGTGAGGAATTACGTGTGAAACATATAAAATAGAGTGGAATAGAGTGCTCAAGGATCCTAACTGTTCAGCCCTATATTGTGTTTTTTCTTTTTTTGGGGGGGGTTGATGTTCAATGCACTAACACTCTGCCTGACTTTACCTCTTCTCTGTCTTTACTCCCAAAATGTGGAATGACTTTAACACCACTTTAACCTTCCTTTCCACACCCCCATCACCCTGTGTCTCCCTCTTCTGTTTACTCTAAAAGTGGCCTTGTCTTAACTGTTTGTACAAACAAACTCTACCTCTGATACCCTCGGTGCTTCTCTAAGACACATGACCATTTTAGGACCATAGGAACATTTTTTTTTACATTTGTCATGTAGGAAACTGCTTTCAGTAAGTTTCTCTGATCATATAAAATCATAAAAATCAAAATCAAAATAAAGCCTCAAAAAAATCATACATTATTGTACACAATGCAACCATAATATTGAAGTTGTACCTTTTCAATTTCACATGTTGACTCTGTTACAGTTACTCATGGGGATTTCTGGCATGTCATGACATCTTTGAATACGTCACAATTAGTGTTAAGAAAACTCTTCAGTTTCTAGTTTTCTATGAAGGTCTTAACATTTCGAGGTGCTTCCATTGATTGGACATAGTTGAAATCACATCAGTCAAGTTAGAATTGACATTTTGTAATTCTTTGATGGAAGTCTGTTGCAACTTGTCATCCTTCCATAAAGGCATGACATGTTATAAATTAATCGCTATCAGAGTGGTAATTCAAGATATCCTTTTGAAAGAAACATTTATTCTGTGACAAGGAGATAAGCATTCTGTGGGTCTGATAAGGGAATTTACTTTAGATATCGTCCTATAGATTGGTGATGATTGAGTGACTGGTCTTTCTAACAGGTCTATTCCATGTTTCACTGTCTGGATTTACTAAAAAATGTTCTGTTCTTACTTTAAATATTACTTTGTGGAAACTGTAATTTATTACACCATCTGTTACATTGTGTCTCTGTTACATGCCCACAGTGGGCAACTGCATTGTCTCTTACTTCCAAATCTGGCTTAAAACAGCTACCTCTCCTGTGAATGATAAGGCTGACCAAATAGTGTTGATGCACAATACGTTCTTATCATCGTTTCATTCCATAAAATCAAATTGAATTAGGCCCTCAAAACCTCAAGATTTGACCGTTATTACAGTGTCCCAGAAACAACCTTTTTTGCTCAGTCTCAACACACACAAATCTGCTACACTGCTGTCACCCGCGGCTCTGTTACCAACAGGACAACTTTACAGTACACACTACCATCCACACTCAATAGTGGCAGCTCAGTACTGGCAAAACTGGTTGAGTATCAAGCATCTTGGCGTAGGAGAGCTGATTTATTGCTTCTTGTGAATGAGTCAGTGATGTGAAATGCTGTGCAGTTTTCTTTTCTAGGAGGGGGGGACACTCATCATCAAAGAGACCAGTCACTTCAAATGCTTCACCATACAAGATGTGCCGTTCTATCACTTTTGTATTGTATTTATTTGCGGTTTACCTTTGCCCTCTAGTGGCTGCATTGCATCTGAAATTTGTAAGAATGTTCATACAGGAACATTCTTACAACATTCTTCTTACTTTATCCATAGGGTTATTTAATATGAACTGTTATGTACCAGTTAACCTTCAAGAATGCACAATGAGTCTTGTTTCTTTACAGTTATACTTGCAATTTTGTACATGTTCCATAATGAGATTATGATGTCTTTTGTGTTGGTCTGTTCTTTATTACAAATATATGTGCTCAATGGTAAATCTGCATAAAGCAATAGCAATTCCACATGCAACCAAAGCTGAAAGTAGTTAGCCTTGAAAACGACAACTGGAAATGGATATGGTGTAGAGGTTTCCATTGTTCATGCAGATGTTATGGAAAAATGCTCCATTGAAAGTAATTTTTGAACATGAAACCACCTCATGTATATGGTACACCTGTGCGCCCTGTTTTGTAACTTGAACTTTTGCTAGTAAATCTATGCACTTTCAATGCAAAATGTTGTCTATACATTCTTGAACTATGTGTCCTGTTTTGAAATAAAAATGAAGGTTACTTGGCATGGTATTGTGTTTTCTTTCTTTTTTTCAGGGACGTTTATAGAAAATTCAAGAAACAATTTGAAATGAAAGGTGAGCTTTAACAATCAGCTCTGCAGAGCATTTTCAAAATTTTGTTACATGCCTTTTTCTGTACCTTTGGGGCACTCCTGAGTTATATGGATAAAAGCTATTAATGTCCGCAAAAAAGGATGCTTCAAGGGTCGGCAGGTATCAGTTTATTATGTAAAATGTATACAACTTTTAGATATTAACAAGGAAGCAGAACATCACCTAAATTAACTACTGTAACTTATGGACCATGTACTGTGTATTATGAGGCAGTGTTCATGATTATTTCCAGTACACGATCCCCAGTTCCAGATTCCCAGTTTGCTGTTATGCACAATGACGTCAATTGTCTGGCTTTAAGTTACATTGATTTCTTGACCCTGAGAACATATCCTCGGGATGTTGAATTAATTCTTGATCTCTGTAGGTTTCATAGTTATGCCAAAAAAATCATTATCATCAAATGTTGGAATCCACGATCTAGATAGGATGACTATTAAAAACAAATCAATTGCTCCTTAGCCCAAGGCCTGTCTGTCTGACACATTTAATGGAAACCATAAGAATCTGACAAACAACTTACTGGGGATAATCTTCTTGACAGAATTATTAATAGCAAGTTCGATTTTTTGCTGTATTTATTTATTTATTTACTTATTTACTTATTTACTTATTTACTTACATGCTTACTTACTCACATACTTTCTTACTGTTATTAATACAGGGATAAGTAGGTAAAAACCGGCTTTAGTTATAGAATAATGGTTGTGTGAACTCCGTAACAATAGGTGGCGACATACAGCTTCAAACAACGAAAACCAGGAGAGAGGTGAAGAAGAAGAACGGGTGTTGATGACAACTTCCGTTAAATTTTGTAGATGGCTGCTCCCACATGTAAACATGCGATGAACTAATCGTGTCGTTATGTTAGCGTTAAATCATTTCAGAACATGTATTCCTCTCACTGTAGACTCGAGTGATATTGGATATTAGGAAACGAACTGCTTACTTAGTATTGTTAACAATTTACACTTTCGTTTGTGAGTTAATTTGTATTTCCGAGCCAGTAAGCCTAGCATTAGCTAGGCAGCAGGGTTTGTGAGCCATGCCACCACCGACTCTGTTCGTTAACTCTCTGCCAACCACAGCTTCAAATCAACGACTTGAGGAAATATTTTCCGAAATTGGTCCCGTAAAGCAATGTTTCGTGGTCAACGAGAAAGGTGAGACACGTAGTCATTTACTCTCAGCAAGCGGTCAGTAACTAGTATAATACAACTTTATGTGTGTTGCCCTAGCGTTTACTGGAGGTGTTTCAGAACAGGTAGAGTGACACAAACTTATTGGTAAAATGCAAAGCCATTGAGGCACCTTAATCCATGCCTGCTGCATCGATGTAAATCACAGATTATCCTGTACATACCTGTCCATTTACACAGGCACGGACAAATGTCGGGGATTTGGCTATGTCACATACTCCATGGAGGAGGATGCTCAGCGCGCAATCAAAGAAATAAAAGATTACGATGGACAGAGGATATCGTTGTCAATGGCAAAGAAAAAAAACAACGACAAGAAGAAAACAGGTGTGTATGCATGCATTTTCAAAACCCCTGTGAGACTAGTGAATGCGAGAGGTCCAACAGTGTGTCAATGTGCCGTGGGTCTGTTTTCCTTTTAGCACCAAAGGAGCCAGCTCCAGAACCAAAGGAGAAGGAGAAGAAAGGTTTTCGAAAAAACACCCTGAAAGCTAGGCTCATCATCAGGAATCTCAGTTTTCAGGTATGACACCGGGCTGCAATGTGTAACCAAAAACAAGCAAGCTTTCATCCATTATTGATTTAGGTTGTCACTTGCTCCCATATATACCTAGATGAGCTCATTGCTTGACATGTAGTGCATAACAGTTTGTTTGTTGTTAAAGTGCTCCGAGGAGGATCTGAAGCAAACATTTGCCAAGTTTGGAACAGTACTGGAGGTCAAAATCCCCCTCAAACCTGGTAAGAAAAAACTTTTTTTTTTTTTTTAACAATGGCCTTATGTCTTGTAAAAGTAAGCAAAGCAACATTTTGAATTGGCTGATTGTCATTCTTCCCCCTTTGCATTTCTTTGTACAGATGGAAAGATGCGAGGATTTGCATTCGTCCTGTTAAAGAATGTGTCTGAAGCAGGGAGAGCGCTGAATGCCATGAACCTGAAAGAGATTAAAGGTTAGTGAGTGAGACACTTCTGATGTTGTATTAGTGAGAAATACTACTCACTGTTGTTATAAGTGCCTCACTTTGAAAAATGAACCTTTATTACATATGTATAATGCAAGTGTGATCTGATGAGTGTTTCCTTCATAGGTCGGCAGGTAGCAGTTGACTGGGCCGTGGCTAAGGACAAGTTTGTTGCCACACAACCATCATCCAGCGCGGGTAACGGCACCATCTCCATCACTTTTTATTATCCACAATAAATCAAAAATGTCATTCCTAAATAAAATAGCAGATAATTATTTGATTGGCCTTTTGGACATTTGAAGGTGTTTATTCATTAAGAGACAGTCGTTACAATTAACACTTGAGTTTTGTTTACACCACAGGACCTAAGAAAACAGAGGCAACTGCAAAACAGTCACACACAGAAAGTGACCCTGAAGATGAAGAAGAGGAAGAGGAAGGAGGAAAGAAACAAACAGCGCCTCAGAAGAAAAAGTATGAGTTGCAAATGTGTGTAGTACCCCAGTTCACGAATCTCTAGGTGTTGAAACGGGCTAACGTTTGTGTAACGATCCCACCAACAGGATCGATTCTAAACCAGCTGTGAAGAAGATGGAGGCGTCCCACCTAGAGGATGACAGCGAAGACGACAGCGAGGAGGAGGTGGAGAACGACGATGATGATGATGAAGAAGAAGAAGAAGAAGAAGAGAGCGAGGATGCTGAGTCCCAGGGAGGAGAAGACGATGACAGCTTTGAATCAGACGAGGATCACGATGAGGATGATGAAGATGATGATGATGACGACGAGGAAGATGAATCAGGTATAAATTGTCTGCTTGATTTTCAAATGGCATGCACCTGAAAATTCAGGTTTCTTTTCCATAAGGATGTTTTTTAAAACTCTGCGTGCTTTACCACTTTATCTTGCAGAGCGCAAGAAAGCCCAAAAGAAACTCCCTTCAGATGTTAATGAGGGCAGAACAGTCTTCATCAGGTTGGCACTTCTCTGCTCCTTACATCATTCTTAAACTGTATATATTCTTGTTATTCTGCCCTGTTCTTTTTTTCTACTCCTAACTCATCATCTTTTCATCATATTATTATACTATCATCTTGTTTTTGCCTGTGCCTGGCTGATTCAGGAACCTGTCCTTTGACACTGAGGAAGAAGGCCTTGAGGAGGTTCTTCTGCAGTATGGAGAACTTAAGTACATCAAGATTGTTCTTCACCCAGACACAGGACACTCTAAAGGTCTGTCAGCAGTGCCTGAATGAAACTGTTGTGTCTCTCTTGTTTCAGAAAATAGGCCGATAGCATGTTTTTGTGTTTGTTATTTTGCCAGGTTGTGCATTTGCCCAGTTTAAGAGTAAAGAGGCTGCAGAGAAATGCATTGCTGTAGCACAGGATGAGGCAGAGGTAAGATACTATAAGATTCATATGATATTTTCTCATTTAGAATAATTTAATAGAAATATCCCAATGTAATTTTTGCTTTGTAATTTTTATATTTTACAAGTATTGTCTCATGTCCTATCGGTTGTCCTATCATACGAGTATTAGAACAATGAGTTTATGTTGTTTGCTCATTTGTAACACTGGGTATTTGATTCAGAGCGGTGGAATCCGTGTAGATGGCAGGAAGCTGATGATAGTGGCAGCAGTGAGCCGGGAGCAGGCTGCCAAGTTGAAGGTGAAGAAGGTGAAAGTAGAGGCAGGCACCAGGAACCTGTTCCTGGCCAGGGAGGGATGTAAGTCAATTTTATTTACTCTCTTCCCACTTACAATCTCATTTTCTTTTTTACTAAGTCCCCCCTTTCAATCTCTGTCCTCTTCAGTAACCACACCCTGCTGACACTTCATTGCACTTAACCACAGTGTTTTTTATGAGTAAAGTATGAGATATTTTGTTCTGCCAAGAACAGCCTTTTTTTTTTTTTTTTTTAACTAATGATATTTCATGATGACATTTCATAATGACAAGACATTTCTGGCAAAGGCTTGGAAACAGAAAAAAGAAATAATTATATGGATGTAAATAGGGCCTTCTACTGTCCAACAATACTTAAAAGAATGCAAAGCATTTGATGGCGTTCTGATGCAAATGGCTCACATTTTTGCCTCAGAAAAAATTGACAGTGTCTCCTTGCTAGTCAGGCAAGACCTCAAATCAGTGGCATATGCACACTGTTAGTCAGATCACCTCCTGCTTGGCTTCTTTCTCATATATTCCATTCTCTTTCTGTTCACATCACTGTCATTTAGTGATCCGAGCTGGAACCAAGTCTGCAGAGGGCGTGCCAGCAGCAGACATGGCCAAGAGAGCCAGAGTGAGTTCCTTCTCTTATTAGCCTTTTTCTAATTCTTTTACTGCGTGAACACTTTTCATTGCACAATGGTTTGAACATTTAAAGGACTCCTGTATTGACTCCTGCATTTTTGTGTTGCCTGCTTCATTTAGTTTGAAGACATCAAGAGGACCAAACTCAAGGACGTGAACGTGTTTGTGTCAAAGACACGATTGTGTGTCCATAACTTGCCCAAGTCTGTGGACAACAAAAAACTAAGAACACTCTGCCTTCAAGCAGTAAAAGGAAGCAAAGGTGCTCGTATCACAGAGGTGAGAGAAAACACGTCACACTGGTAGACTTTACATGATTTATCTTGACTCGCTTGTCTCCTTCCCATTGCAGCTTTGATAAACATGCCTGGAAATAGTTTTGTGAAGGCAGGAGTAAGCTGTCATAGAATTAAAGACATCTATCTATATAACCACTAGGGGGTGCTCTTGTCCTCTGCTCACCATGTTGCCATGTTAGTTCATCCAGTATGTGATGTGAGTACCTGCTGCTTCCTTTTCCAGTGCAGGGTGATGTATGACAAGAAGCCAGAGAGGGGGCAGGTGTTGGGACAGTCACTAGGTTATGGCTTTGTCCAGTTCCAGGAACATGAGCATGCTCTCAGCGCGCTTCGTCATCTCAACAACAACCCTGACATCTTCGGCTCGCACAAGGTAGGTTTCTGTCTCCGAATACTTCAGGATTGCAGTGATTCACAGGATAAATGTGTCAAGGACAAGCTTTATTTTTGCTCTTTTGATGTAGTGTTTATTTACCCTTGAAATTTTTAGACTTAAAGGTGCATTCAGTAAGACTGTGATGTGAATCTTGTAGAATCAACCATTATTATGTTTAATATGGATGATGTATAATATGGATGATTTCAGCAAGTTACAGCCACATTCAAAGTAGTAAATAAATTGTGGCGGCGCTATGAGGTCCACAGTCCAGTCTGAGTAAAAGCAGGTTAAAGTTACATTATGGTGGGTGTAACATGTTTACTCTCTTGGTCAACCAGGGTGTTATTAATGCATTTCTGTGTTTTTATGTCTTTCTGCAGAGACCTATTGTTGAGTTCTCCTTGGAAGATGGAAGGAAACTCAAAATTAAAGAAATGCGGCAACAAAAACATAAGGTGTGTTGTTTGCACATGTACTCAATTTCCCCAAAGGGATCAACAAAGTATTCTGATTCTGATTCTGATACTTATGTGATACTTCCACCTTTAAATCTCTGATATATTCATTTTTAAAAAGTTCTATTTCAAAATAAAAGTATTCTCGTGTGCATGGTTTTCCAGGAGTATTTAAGGAAGAGGGCTTTCCAAGGTGGTGCGAAGCCTCAATCCCAAACAGCTGGAGATGGAGCGGGCCCTAAGAAAGGTGGACAGAAAAGGCAGCCATCAGGAGATACAAGAAGGAATACAGGTATGAAAAGTATTTAGTTCTTCCCATTCAGCTTCTTCTAGTTTATGTCCAGTTGTAGGAGCACATGAGTTATGCACCTCTGTAGCATTTGACAGATATGGGCTCTTGAATTGTTAATAACAATGTTGTTTTTGAATGAAGCTGCCATTAGCTTAAATTTTACGCTAATATGCATTATCTCTAAAATTGACCATTTACATGTCAATACTTTCCCCAAGAATTTTATTCTTGGCAGGGGACCAAAGCCAGTATTTACAATGAACTGCATTTTATTCACTGTGCTTTTGCAGAATGATGATTATTCTGTAGTTTTTTTATAATAATGATTTTTTTCATAATGTGGCATGCTTGTATTTCTTCCATTTCCCTTTGTTGGACAGCTGTTTTTTTTATTCTTTCCATTGTTTGCATATATTTTGCCTCTCAAATTTACCTGACATTTCACTTTTGTTTCATTTGTTTTTTAAATGGCGGCTCTAAGCGATTGCTCACCCTTTGCACTGTTGCGTTACCTTTGAAAACAAGCTGGTGTCAGATACTTAAACGTGCTATACCAACATGTTTTCACTGTAGCCCAACCATCCCGAAACAGGAACAAAATATAATGGAAAAACATGCTGTACTGTGGCATTAGGGCAAACAAGTGCAGTGTAAAAAACATATTACTGCTGTCATACCATTGGCTGTAGCACTGAATTTAATTGAAGATGAGGGACGTATTAAATCAGAAATGTTTTTGGTTAGTGTTGACATTCTTCTCTTATTCCTCTTCTTCTCTCTGCCTCTCTCTGCTGCGTGGATCAGCTCCTCACCAGAACACGAAGCCAAACAAACATTATTCTGGCTTCCAGACGAACCCGGAGGTGGAACACGTAGAGCTGGAAGATGGAAAGAAACGGAAGAAGGTCCTGCCCTTGCCCTCCCACCGGGGGCCCAAGATCAGGTACGGTTAATGCTGTCAGGCTATTTTACTAGTCTTTTGTGTGTATCACACAGGAATTCACAACCTAGAAGTGATTTTACTATGTTTTTGGATCTTCATATGTAATCGACAACATTTGGACCTACAGATGGAAAATGAAACAAACTTGTTTTGTCCACGTTACCCCAGTGATGATAATCATTGCAAATAAAGACCAATCTTTTCCAGCTTTGCAATTGATGCAATACATGTTAAGCTCTCAGAAATGGTCAGTCCTTGGATCAAAACCTTGGACAGTAAATATTAGAATGTCTTCAAATAAACCCACATTTAGAAAAATAATCATAATAGCAATGGCGTCTCGATGATTTAACGGTGAACATCATACAGAGGATAGAGAACTTGTCTGTCTTGTACAGAATCCGAGATAAAGGAAAGCAACGTGCCCCGCCTCCCAAGAAGCTCCGGACTGGACCCAGCAGGAAGGAGCAACATGGGCGACAGATGATGGAAAAACCAACACAGTCCAATAAACTCCAGGTAAATACATAGTTTACTGTATGTGCACTCATATCTAATGTTTTCATTGCTTTAGAAATATATAGACTTATACCCTTAACCAGATAAGGACTTTACTTAAGTAGCTTTGGTATCATGGAACCAGGATGTCATATTTTTAGACACACAGGTCCCACATGTTTCTTAAAACTCTTGCTCAGGTCCTTCTGTGAAGAGGAATGAGCTCTTACAACTGAAATAAAACAAATCCGGCAGGTGTGGCACATTCTAAATGCCTGATGGGGAGAATTACACTGTGAGAGGCGAAGTCATCCTGTTGTAGCACACAGACAGCAACTAACTCAACTTTCATTAAAGGACAAATGGACTGGACCAAAGCAGGGCTCAAAACTATTTCACCAGTATGTCATTGAAGGCAAATTCCACTGGAGCACACTGATACAACTTAGACCCTTAGACTTAGACCGGATCAGCCTTCTTGAACTGGCTAATGAGCGGGGGTCTCCATACTTGTGATCAGATTTAAGATCTACACAGAACTCATTTGTGTACTCAGTGTAAAATTTGACACTTTGTCGCCATCAAGTGAAACTCCAGTGGAATTACTACAACACAATTAAGGACAGGACAAGATGAAAAAAAATAGAAATATTTGAATTTAAAAGTTAAACTGTGTCAGAAAAAAGCAGGTGTCATTTGAGTGATTCCTCAAATTGATTCACAGCCATAAGACACATTTTCTTTTCTTCTTTTTTTTTTTTTGGATAATAAAATGTGATGGGTATGTACAGGTCATCTGAGTACAGGGTCAAATGACTGGATAGCATTGCTATCAGCCTCTCTGTATGCCTGTTGGGAATATTTTTTTCCTATAAATCTATAAGGTAACTAAGCTAACTAAGAGTATAAGGGATGGATAAAATACATGTTTAGATCTGGGCCTGTTACACTACTCTCTTTTTTTGTTTGTTTTTCAGAAGGTTAAACCAGCAAAGAAGCATTTCAGGAGCAGAGATCAAGACCGCTTCGACAGTATGGTGGAGCAGTACAAGAGGAAACTCATGGGGAACAGTGGCCAGACCACCACTATCAGAAGAAACAAGTGGTTCAACAGTTAACTGTGTGTGTGTGAGTGTGTGTGAGTGTGAGAGAGAGAGCGTGTGTGTGAGAGGGTGAGAAAAAGTGAGAAGAATAACAGTTTTACAGTAAATACATATGTAAGAATAATGGTCATTAAGACTTACAGTGTATAACTGTTGGAATAAAGGCCCACTCTATTGATATTTTAGAATAAATAAAAGTCGCTTAATG
>OMLF01012720.1:110143-140176 GCA_900302615.1 Holocentrus rufus | reverse complement strand
AAAAATAATTATAACCAGTTATAGTAAAAAGAAAAAAAAAAAAAAGAAGTGCAAAATTATTACTGTATAATCTGCAGGTGTCTGCTTCAGCCAAACATGATTTTATCTGGCTGGCTGTAGTTCACCTCACCAGTGGGGACAGTATGTTGAAAAGGTTGTTTTCAAAAGACTGCTTGCTGCACTGAACAGCGCAGATGACCTTAGTGGTCTTGCTGAAAGACACCAGCAATTTTCAAGTCCAAAAAATGTTTTGTTAAGAGGCTGACAAGAGCAAGGAAGCAGCTGAGGAGACCTTGGTGTGGAAGAGCCCAATAAGAAGTAGGCAGATGAACTTTAAAGGTCTGGATTGCTGCCATTGGTCATGAAAATGGGAGGGTTTTGCAGTATGAATTTGGAGAGGTGAGGTATCTAGTCTGCCACCAGAAAGATGAGTCTGCCCGTTGCAGCCTGTGTTGATAGGGTCCTGGGGAATTCATGCCACATGCTGGCCTTATGTTCATCAAGGACAGCTCCACTTTGAACATGGCTGGACTCTCTATTATTCCGCCATTGAGCATCTGAGAGCTGGTGATTGGTGCTTTGTGGCCATGGAGATAAGAGTGGGCACAGTCAATCTCACCACAACTCAAAGCAACTTCAGTGAACTTAAGTTGGGGTACTTTCGCTGCTTCCCTAGTTTTGGTGGTGTGTCAAATCTGAACAGATCCTGAAAGTAAAATTAGGCCCAAAAAAGGTTAATAAAGCTGTAACGGACATCACACATGAAGAGATCCTACAGATGGTGGAACTGGAAGTCATCGAGGAATCCTATAGCAGATGGGCTAGCCCCATTTTATTTCCCAACGCAGACGGTTCTATAATACTTTTCAATTATTTCAAGAGCCAATGGCTGATAAACTGGCTGTCTGATCATCTTGCGTATGCCCAATGCATCAGTTCCCTGCATTTTGGGAGGTGGCCCTTGCCACAGACTCCCAAGAGAAGATATCATTCCCTGCACTCACAGGGCAGCACCAGAACATGATGTTGTAATTTGCAGTCTGGTCACATCCCCCAGGCTGATGGACAGGGAGGGCTGGGAGAGCCTCTTGGAGAGATTTAAAACTGTACAGGAGGCTCTCTGCAGTGTAAGCCTCACAGTCATCCCAAAAGGGTGCAAGCTCAGTTTCTTAGGAAGCTGAGTCCCTGGACTCACCGGTGGGTGTGAACCAGGTAAAGACCTTGTCGGATTTTTTTTATTCTCACTGTCAGTTCATCCTATACTTTTAAGAACTCCAAGCCCCTTCGAGGTGAAGTGGTTGGCAGAGCAAGAGGAGGCAATCCGAGGTCTCAAAGATACCCTGTGTGACATGATTGTACAGACAGATATTTGAGAGATGGGATTAAGAGGAGGACTCTCCAAAGAAATACAGGGTGAAGAACATTCAATCCTCTGCATCGGTGGGAAACTGATTATAACTGACCAAAATTATGTTGCTGTAGAGAAGGAAGGCCGTCTCAGATACTACCTCTTGGACTGCCATTTCACTCTTGAGAGGCCATGCACCCTCAGCCTCGCTATCTATAAAAAATAGACAACTGCAGGTCAGGAGCCAGATATAAACTCATTAGCTGGAGCTCAGTGATGTGGCTCCGGCAAGAAAGGGACCTCATGAATTCCGTATACTGGAATTACAGACTGTTGGACTGGACTTGCTTTCAAGTGAGCCTTTATCACTGGGAGTTTATTGATTGACCAGTAAATCATTTAGTGGGGACAGAGGGACCAAAACAAGATGTAAGTTTGAAAGAGAGCCATGTTTTTTGTTTCTTTCTCGCCAGGTTTCTGTTTAGTCTTCAAGTTATTTTCTATAATATCCTCTGGCATTTAAAAGACAGGAACTGTATCGCTCGCCTTTATATGTTTGATTACTGCTCAGCCACAATTCCCTTATTACCAGCCCCACTCCTGCTGCACCTCTCTGCTCCAAAACTCTCAAAGGCAGTCTGTGGAAAATATCCTCTGAGAAGCCTGCTCCTTGCTTTCACACTTAGTTTGATCAGTTAATATTGGAGAGAAATGGACAGAGTGTTTGTGCGTGAGGGTGTCGGGGCTGGTGTAAATCCAGGCTGCATCAGGAAAGCGATAGCTGCTCCACACCGCATTCACAGCAGAGAGAGGGGGGCTTCAGTTTTCATACCAGCCGAGGCTCTCAGAGTTTGGATTTCAGAGGATTAGTATCAAAGCTAAATTTGTTACAGCACTATCTGGGTAGCCTAAGATCTGTATGAATTGTGTAATCTATTCTCAAGTGGTAATAATCACCATGGTGTGGCTCAAATTACTGAGGTGGTGCGCCAGACTGAAATGAAATTACATTGTGTAAATAAATTTAGCCTGGATGTTTTATAGTTTCGGCTGGGGAATATCACAGACATTATTGTTCTGGATGCGCTCAAATAATACACACATTCTTCAGACTTCAATCAATCACAATAATACCACCAAAGAACAGCTTATGTGCGTGGTGATGGCAGAATTTGTGCAACTTTCGTCACTGGGAGCCTTTAAGGTAATTTTAGGTATTTCTGTGCAGACCACCTGCTGGGTTTTACTCCTACAGATTGGACCGGCAGTTGGCAGGTGTGGCCCGTCTGTCTGTGCTTGCCTGTGTGTGTGTGTGTGTGTGTGTGGGCTGTGTGGCTCATGCCATCTCAAAACAGCAGTATCTCTCTCTGAAGCCCATTAACACAAACGTCCCCGCTTTCTGGACTCAGTTGAAGTGATATCACCACTTTGTCAGTGTTTTGATAAAACGACAAACCGTCTCTGTGCTAAAACAACCCACACCAGCTGCACAGTGATGGAGAGAGCGCACATGCAGCAAAGTGTCGGGGTCTTCTACCCAACACTCTTTGTAGAGATTTTTAGAAAGTCGTGCTCATCGGTTTTATCACTGCACCATCATTAACATCACACACAACACAGTGACATTCACAGAAGACGCACTGCCAAGCTGCGATGTGAGTTTGATGAGATCTGAGCAGACCTGAAGCTCAGTTTCCAGCCAACTCGGTTTTTCAAACAGGATTATGAGGTTTTGTTTCAACCTGTTTTGACTTTTAGCAGGAGTACATCATCTATTCTTTTTCTCTGTCCAAATTTCTTCATCTTTTTTTTTGTGTAGATTCCTGCTGCCAAATTATCACTCTCCTCCTTGGTTGGACTCTGTATCACACTGATGGAAAATAAATATTTTGTATAAAGGATGTGTCTTTTCTATGTGATTAAAAGGGAGATGTGGAGGGGAAAAAAACCCTCAAATGTTTCAAGTTCTTTCCAGGAAGGGTTTTGCTATAAAAGTGATACTTGAAATTGTCACTCCACAGTTCAACACTGGCAGAAGGTATTGGTCAGGAAGCAAAAAAGAATAATAGCCTCATAAAATGCACAGGGGGACGTTGCTGTGCTGTTTCGTTAACCTTTTCACATTTGGTCCATGAGGAGGCAATTCCTATCATCATTTAAGCATTTATACACACTATATTCATCAAGGGAGTCACAAATTTTCACAGTATTGTAATTGGCTAGTTTCTAGCAACTCTTCAGCCATTGGCACATTCTTCTCAAATGTTGCCGACAGCACCTAGAATTCTGACAAATATTTTGTACAAATTGCACTTAGGCTTTTAAGTATTTCGCTAGACACTGACTACCCCTCTTGAAGTCACAAATTATTTTCTGTTAGCCGCAGATCCAATGGAAAGTTCACCTTTAATCATTTGCGTCTCGACAACAGCTTTGATATCGCAGACAATGGAGACAGTTTGATCAGCCACCTCAAACAGACGCGGTACTGACACCGCACTTAAACGGTTCATCTCCTACCACTCTTATTGAACCCCCTCTGTTCCGCTGATGAAATCATTGTTATCATCTGTGCTAAAAACAGTTTTGTTCCCTTGAAGTCGATTTTCGGCTCCCGTCCTTTTCTTCCTACTTACTTCGGAGTGGTGGCTGTTGACGCACAGCATCCACCAAGTGAAACCTGACATATAATCTTGATCATGACAGATGTTTTCCACTCTTTACTCCTCAAATAAAGCAGACAATGTGTGCTTATATGTGTGTTCTGATGCTGGATGGGTGAGGGCGGGTCACCATAGCGACAGGCCCTTTTCGGAGCCTCTGGGTGAAGGTGCTGCCCGGACCGAGGTCACGCCACAGATGTCTAACTATAACTGTCTAACAGCTATCAAAGCACTTTGTCCTCCTGTCCCCTACGAGCTGGACAAGAAAAAGAGGAGGTCCCTCATATGCACAAAATACACAGACACAACAAGTGCTTCAAGTAATTTTCATGGTGCAGAAGTGTAAATAAATTATGACTAATCAGATCAAGAATGAGATAAACTTAGTAATTTATGAGGGAAATCGCATGAGGGATGAAAGAATTCTTAAAAACAAGCAGGAAACAGAAGAACCCACCAATACTCCTCATCATCACTGATAACCAGCCACTGTGGTTTGGAAAAACACAAGTGCTGTGATTGGTCAGAAAATTCGCTGGTCTGATATAAACCTTGTTATAAGCCCTCACCCAATTATAATTCTAAATTTAAGGATGTTGCAGTGGGACATAAGGGAAAGAAAGAAACCATTTTATTCTAAGGGATAGGTGGAGAGGCCCAAAAAAATTTGGGAAGTTTTTATTGGCTGAAATTTTTATTTATGCCCATGAGGCCGCCACTAAAGATATTCTGTTTCCACAAAGTACAAGGCACGGGGGTTCATTTCATGGTGTGTTTAAAGCCACTGACTGCAGCCAATTCAGAATCAGAAACATCAGAGAGCTGAAGATGCTGACTGTATCAGAGTTTATCAAGCGCATGTGCACATGGGTAGCCCAAAAAAAAAAAAAAGAATAAATTACACAGATAAATCTAGTGTAACATAAAAATGATAGACGACACTTGTATGATCCAGTGCTGACTATAAACCGTGTCACTTTGAGAGATTATAAAACAACCCAGGAGATAATTTACATCTCAGTTTCAATTCATGCAGGGATACAGTGGAGTTAAAGTTCATTTTTTTGTTTATCAAATAATCAGTCCAATGATGAATTAAAGAGATTCTCACATAGACGGAGTGACTGTTTGTGACTCAGGATGGGTTAATGCTCCTGAACCGGGTGTCGCTCCTCTCATGACCTTGATGACGACATCATCAATAATGACAGCGGTGTCATCGATGCTCTGGACATCTCACCCGAGCTTCCCCGGTGTTTTTTATTCTGCGTGACATTTGTTTTGTCATTTGAAGAAGTCTGAGGCGCTGAGTTTTGGTTCGATATGGCATTTATGCCCCTTGGATTTGAATAACACCACGCTGGGGCTTCTTGCCTAATTGGCTGAAGATGTGAGCGCAGTTTTCCTGTCCGACCTCGAGAGTCGAGATGAACCAATAATGAGGCTGTAAGGGGGTGAGGCCCAGGTGGGGTGTAGCTCCTACAGGAAGCACATTGCAGCTGATTAATAGGAACTTTATGGAATTCTCTGCTGGGGGAAATCGACTGTTCACAGCAATGCTGCAGATATCTGTCAAGGAAATTATTACTTAGGAAACGTTGGGTGTTCTTGCCATGAAAATGCTTCCCGTCTTAGATGGTTTGGGTGTGTATTTGTGTATATGAGAGCAAAAGAGAGAAAAAAGTCAGCTGGAGATAAAGAATTTAATAACCAGCTACTCCTATTCATAGTTTATTATTAATTCTTGTCTGGAAATGCAGTACTATCAAACCAAGCAAGGCATAGGGAAAGGAAATAGGACAAATAAAGACGGATGCACATCCTGCACCAGCTCACAGTCATTTGTGACGTTTTATCTGCTATTTTCCTCACCGAGCACAGCGGACAGGACAGTCTAAGTGGCCCAGACCTCTCAGTCTTTTATAGGATTACAGGGTCCAATATTAAATAGAGGCATGTGCAAAGGTTGCAGGGCTAGTGGGGAGTCAGACGGAGCTGAGGCAATGTCACTGTGCTTCTGATCTTTATTGGGAGTGACACAAACAGACCTCCCTCCCTCCCACCGCGCGCGCGCACACACACACCAACGCACACACATACATTTCCCTGTATTGATTAGCTGAAAAAAGGGGTGAGGTCAGCAGGCATATGTCTGAATTTCTTTCTCTCTGTCTCTTACACTCCATTTGTCTCTGTCTGATTCAATACTCTCCGTCCCCCATCAGGAGGCCGCGCTTCATCCATATATCTGTGACTCCGCTCCCTTGGTCCTGTCTCACTGCGTGGTTTCTTTGTGTCGGTCTCTTTGCCCTTCACTTGACATACATAAATCAATCAGTCAATCCAATTTCATTCAGAGCAAAGCCCAGTGGATTTGCTTCTGAGCCACTGTCCTGGTAAAGTAACAGTATCCACACCCTAATTGCATTACAAATTATATATGATTATGACTGTGGATTTAATTTGGCTTTATTCTCAGTTATAACACACAAACAGGGGGGATGCAAAAGGGAAAACAGCACAACAGAAAGCACGTGTGTGTACATGAAAGAGTAGCAGGCATTTCATAGCTCACTGGGAGATGGAGGGATAAGCACGGCCCTAAATTTAACTGAAGCTTTTTCGAAATAAAGATCTCCTTAATTTAAAATGTCATCCTGATTTTTTTTTCTCTTCACACTTCATTGCTTCTAGAGGCTATTCGAAATGAACCAAGCGCAGATTCTGTTAAATCCAATGGTGCATTAGTGGCGAGGATGTATGGTTCTTTTTGAGGACTGTAAGAGTTGGGTGAAAATTTATAGCTAAGGTGCAAGATTCAGAATGAAGGTTAGATTTGTAGATAAGGCATGACATCATTTATAGAAGATTATTTGCCCAATTACTGAAAATTATAGCTGAGTTAGTGGGTGCACAGGAATGAAGCTTCACGGCTGACTGGCCTGAATCAGTCTTTTAAAGGTGCCCAGTGTAGTTTGTGATCTAGTGCGTGCAAGCAAAACCGGGTCATTGTATTGTATGTATCACATGTACATCCATGAGCACGTGGGTGACATCAATCCATGCTGACATTAACAATGCATCTTTGAAAATATTGCAAAATAAGGCTTTACAAATGTCTTTTGATGTAGGAAATGTATACAAGTTTATTTACTGCATGGGGTATCTTTGATGCACACTGTGAAAACTTAACAAAACTACAGTTGTAGTTGTGTGTGGGCCTTTTACTGTACTTTCAGTAACTTGAGATTCCTGCTGTGCAAAAGAGCCAGTTTCCAGTCATGTGCAATACTCTGGTCATAATGGAAGCTCATTCCACCCCACATGAAAAAAGGTTTTTGTTTTTGTCGTTATTTTTCTCATTGTTGTGATTTAATAACTCAGAATTGTGAGATTTTGTCTCACAATTGTGGCTCAGTAGGCTAATGCACAATTGTGAATTCTTTTCCCCACAACTGTGACTTCACTGTTGATGTTTTTCTCGCAGTTGTAACCTTGTATGACAGAATTCTTGCTCTTCTTCAGGCCAACAACACAGTTATCATGTGCAGTGTTCTCTCCAGAGACTTATTTTACTATTGCGCACAAATCACAATTCCAACGAAAGAGTCACAGTTCTGAGTTATAAAGTCACAATGGTGATAAAAAAAAAAAAAAAGTCAGAATTCTGAGATATAAAGTCTCAGTTGCTAGGAAAAAAATCTGAATTATGAAGTCACAAATGTGAGAAACATTATTTTTTCATGTGGTGAGAATGGATTTCCACAGGCCATAGCATCTCTGAATATTGTACCAACAGTTTCACTGTGTGAAATCACCAGCTTCTGTCACACCTTCAACATGTTACATCTCCATGGGCACTATGCACTGGTTCTGTCTTCCACCTCAACCACGTGCACTCACACATGCTCACACACATACACCCACACCCACTCTCCCACACACACAAACACACACTCTCAGAAACACATGTAGAAACAGGATAATCACATACAGACATTACAACTTGTTCATGCTTCCTGGGATCCATCTTGATGTTCAACACCCTCATGATTTAGTACCACCCCCTTTAACTCCAGCAAACCCATTCATTAAACAAGCCAGGGCCTTAATCTTAACGCTTTTCCTCACAGATAGGGCTGATAGCCAATCAATACTGCCAGACTCAATCAATCAATGTCGCCCCACCCAATACCTTTCAGCCCTCGTGGTTGCTGCTCCAGTTCCAGCTGCCTCAGCTGAAGGGCTGATGCGTCCTGCCTCTGTCATTTGTCTTCAGACTCCTGCTCCAGCTGACAGGCCCAGCTCTCTTCAGATGCCCTTTCCACGTGCCCTTACCCCCATTTTTAGTGACTTAAGTCTTTTCCATGTCATCGCTGAGCAAATTAACAAGTCATGTAGCCTCATATTCAGTGTTAAAACATATTTTTATTAAAACAAGTTAAACATTGAGCCACTGGAGTTGGGTGATTTGTTTACAAAGCAGTTTAAGCTGTTGCAGGATTTTTTTTAACAATAAATCTGTATTTTGAAAAAAGCCTCATTGATGGATATCACTCCACTAATCAAAAACTGACACCCATGTACATAAATTAAATATCTTCAAACAAGTTCATTTCATTGGCAATGAGTAAATTTTCTGTGTAACAGCAGAGGGGCAAATTTTTAACTTGCTTTGAGGACTTTGTGTTGCATTCAATGACTAATCAAGGTTTGTATTATTTGCATCACAAAGCCCCCAATCCTCAAAAAAAATGAAAATAAAAACTGAAAATTCCAGCAACATTTGATTCAGTATACCTTCTTGTTGATCTTGTTGATGTGCACCACATTTTACATCCACCCATGTCACTCCCCAGCGTGTTGTCCTCCCTGCTTTTGCTTTGCTTTTCACATTTTTCTCTCCTGGCTCCTTTCTACAGGCAATCCTGATGTGCAGTGAGCTGTGAAGGAAAAAATCTTACAGTCACCTAAAAACACATCCATGCCTGTGTTCACACACACACACACACACACACACACATACACACATACACATGATGCAGTTAAAACACTGCCTGTCAGTGCTTTAAAAGGTGCACGGCTGAAATGAAACAGCTTGTCCTCTTGTCATGTTGGCTGATCCAGCAGCATGCAGGGTTATTTGATGGAGTCTGTCCAGGTTGTACTGTGGGAGCAAATTATAACACTGTCACAGTAAACATAACATTGTTTTCCATAATGTTACCAGGGCAGGATTTGGAGATAACATGGCAGTGCCCAAGCTGTAGACCTTTTAAAACAATGAGTCTGGATTATTCTAACATCATTCATGTCTGTCTAAAGATGTCATGACATTCAATTCCAACTTGCATTCATCCTTTTAATATCCATTGTGTTTGAGATCTTTCTTTTTTTCAAATTTGTTTTCTTGAAAAAAACATTTATTCACATGTTTAGATCACTGGCTCCTGCAATTACTGATCATCTATATAGCAGGTCCACATGTTGTACCACTGTAAGCTAATGATGACTAAATTCTGTGGCCTATTTTGCTAATTCGTGGGCACCTATTAATACTTTTTATCATTACACATTTTTAAAATCCAGCTGACTTTGGTGAATCATTGAATCCAGCATTTTGTTTGTATTTTTGGTAGAAGCCAACATTTTACTGCCAGTTTGTTGTGTTCACTGTCTGATGAGAAAGTAGGCTAACTGCAATTTCACACAAACCCACAAACAGTCAAGTCTCCCAACAAAAAGTTAAGGATTGTTTTCCCTACTGAAAAAAATAGCATGAATGTGTTGCACTTTATCAAAAATACAAATCATGCGTATTTTTTCTCAGATTTGCTGCATGCTTTTTTCCAGCTTTTTCCCTGCTTCACACTCACACAGTTACACACAACTCATTTCATGAATTTGATGGCTTCCCCGTGTGTCCTACATGCTTCAACACACAATTGCAATGACTGCACATCTGGCCACCAATTTGCAACGTTAAATTAGCATATTTTCCAATGATCATAAGTATTCTGAAAAGCTGTTAACCTGTCTTTGTTGTTAAAATGATTGGCCCACTAGCCCTATAATTGTGCATTATTGCGGTGTATTTATATTATTGTGGCAGCTCTGTTATTGTGGTATAATAAGGGTGTTATCACAAAACACAAAGTCAAAAAGGGAGCAGCAACTGTAAATTAGATGAATGAAATGTTGGATACATGAAACCTGCATTTTATTTGTAATCAAACCACAAGTAACAAAAATGGTGTTATAATGAAATCAGGGTTTATTTTATCTCTCTATTATACTGATATTGTTTTTCCACAGGGTTTCCTGTTATTTATTTCTAAAAGTAACTCCACAACAAAGTGTTAGTTTGCAGAGGTACCTGTTCTTGCTAAGGTACGGAAAAAAGCTCACCGTCATGTTTCATGTCAAATGTGTCAGGGCTATGGGCTTTCTAGGGAAATGTGTAGAGAGGCCTGTATATGAGTAGGCTGTGGAAGATGTAATGTTTTGCAGAACATTGCAAACTGAAGAGAGAACATTTCATTTGCACATATGAAAAACAGCTAAACTCTGGAACACAGGTTGAGTTGTTTCAGGTGCACCATGTAATTGGATTTTTATGTTTGTTGCTGATATATTAATATAATCTCTGCTATTGCCGTGTATGTTAGTCACGTTGGGTACGTCTGTGTTTTATTTCTCCGGGCTGCACAACAAATTTCCCTGTTGGTACAATAAAGCTACCGAACTGAAATGAACTGAGACTGTGAAGGTTAAGCACTGAAGAAGTAGGTACTTCTGACATTTCATCGTCCCATGGTATTTGTCTGCATAGTGGAGGTTTCTTAGTATTTTTTTCATTTGGTCACAATTTCTGCCATGGAGAAAATATGTCCATTACACAGTGGAATCAGATAGGAAAAAACAAAACAAAACAAACAAACAAAAAAACATGTTGATAATTAGGCAACTGAAAGGGGATTTTTGAAACTTATTCATGCTGCAAGACAAGATCTTCATAAGTTATCCAGGCGAGTTATCTATATGTATTCTAAGGGAGTCATAGAATGAATTTGTTAGCGCCTGCCTTGACATGTTCAACTGCCAACCATCATGGCATGCAAAAAAAGAGTATAAGTGCCTCCTCCTGCTGAGTAGAAAGCGGTGGCGCGCAACCTCACGTTGAATTACGACCCGTTTTTAACCACAGAAGAAGAGACAGTCAAAATGGTGGTTCGTACATGGTAAACAACCGTACATATGTATCTAGGTTGTAGATGCAGGTAAACATTCTGCCATATAATTTATATGTTTTAATTGTAGTATTGTCTCTGTCCACATAACCCGGATGAAAAAATAATCGAAAAGCTTACATGAAATTGGAAGAAAATCGACCTCCAGGACAGTAGATGGCGGAATGGAGGTTCATGTCGGTTTGCGAACCAGGAAACGAAAAGAAGAAGACGAACAAGCGGAAGAGACGTGGCATATAAACAGAAAGTGGCCAGCTAGCAGATAAGTTTATTGTTAACATCTTTTGGAGATAGTCTCCATGCGAATTTTATTACAAAGCATAAATGACAGTCGTACAACATCACCTGAAACGGAGGGGAATTATTTAAATTTGGTGTGACAGGTAACGTTATAATTTTTAACACCATTGTTAGAACCTGGCGTTAGTTGATTTGACCAGCTAACGTTAGCCAGCTAGCTATCATAGCAGTCAACTTTCGCACCTTTCCAAGGTAGCAGCTAGCTTTAGATCAAACAAATTTGAGCTGTACTGGTCGCTGACAAGAGAGAGGCAGATCTAATCTGTAATTACACGAAAGGTGGGAGTGTCTAATGTGAGAGGGAAAAACTGTCCGAAACATTAATGCCATGTCAGGATAGCAAATAGCATCATATCTTCTAACGCCATACAGCTAAACAACATCATCACATCCGCAGAAAACATGAAAGCTATAATCGCTAACTGTTAAATAGTCAAACTATGCTGAAACCACTCGAGGAGCCAGACAACATTGTATCTGTAACGCTTCAGCTAATCAGCCAGTCGACATGCTAGCAGCCAATGTTACTTTGGTTATTGTACATATATGTGCGCAAGAAAAATCCTAAGGACGACATGGATGTATGGATAGGTTTGTGTACATCTCAGCGAGTCAGTGCTGTTTTTTAATGCTATTGTGTGCCGTTGAAAAGTGCATTGGTTATTACCTTTAACATAATAAAAACTTAAAGTGCAAGTTGTCTACACTTCACAAAAAATCAAGAATAAAAATTAGAATAAAATTAAAACATTAAGGTCTATCATAAGGTCATTTCATTCATTCATTCATTTTCATGAATGAGCGCTGTGTCAGGCTGGAACCTGTCCCAGCATGCATCGGTTGGAAGGTAGGGAAACGCCCTGGACAGGTCGCCAGTCTATCACAGGCACACTCATACCTGTGGGTAATCAGTTTCCCTGACCTGCATGTCTTTGAGCTGTGGGAGGAAACCCACACAAACACAGAGAAAACATGTTAACTCAAATAATAAAGAATCAGACAAAGATTCAGATCCAAGACTGTCTTTATAATAAAACTGGGGGGAAAAAAATCAGATTATCTATGGAATAAACTGGTGTGGCCAGTGAGGGCTGGCCATACAAGAACAAGAAAGTCTGGATTTGAAGATTCCTTCAAAGGGAATAGAAAAAGAGCAGGGTCAACCGAGATGAACCTTGGAACGTTTTTAGATGTGTGTATGCTCAAGCAACCGGATATGTTTCTCATAAATGTTTGATTTTTTTTCTCCTGTCCACTTGATGTATATTTTTAATCATGATAAATGTGACAACTGATTTGAAAGAAAAGCACTGTACAACACCTTGTAGGTCAGCCCCTGGTCATCGATTTTTATATGGAATACCAAAAGATTGAAGAAGCTCTGTACACTCACGGTGTTCACAAGGAAAGCTGACGCCAGCCAACATGTCAGGGGAGATTTCAGTTTGCCAGGGAAAAAAAAGTTGCAGATAAAGTCAAGTGTTATCTGTGCCTGCATTCTGCTACAAAAGCTTGTGTGCATAATGACTATATTTAGCAGAACATTGACCTCAAGGCAAATAGACTTACTAAAAACTTTGCAATGAAAAACTGAACTGAATATTTATTTTCCTTTGCAAAGGAAAATAAATATTCAGTTCAGTTCACACTCTGCATGGTTAAATCTTTCCATTTGTAATAGCTATTGCTAAGACTAAACGGGGAGAACAGAAAAATGTGAACCAAAATCCTGGAATCCTGGAGAATTTTTACTTTCAACACCCAAAACAATCCTCTAATGTCTCTGTGTTTGTCCTCAACACAGGGCAGCTGGCTATGGGTCTCTGCAAGTGTCCCAAGAGGAAGGTGACCAATTTGTTCTGTTTTGAACATCGTGTAAATGTTTGCGAGCATTGCCTTGTCTCCAACCATAACAAGGTTAGTGGATGTGCATGTGACTGCGTAAAACAAGTGCCACGTTGTGTTGTGATCACTCTGAAGTGACGTCTTTCCCCTTTTCCATCCTTTAGTGTATTGTGCAGTCATATTTGCAGTGGCTTCAGGACAGCGATTATAACCCTAACTGCACTCTGTGTAACACTCTGCTGACTGATCAAGACACTGTCCGATTGGTCTGCTACGGTAAGATTAACAGCCCTGGAGCGTGAAGCGCATTGGGAATCCATGCTCCCTTTTATCAAACAAATTCTCACTTGTTTAGGAGTTTGTAATATTGATGTCTCTGTCTGAGCATCTTACCCCTACTGCTGTAAACTGAAGCTCTTTCCCTCCCCTGCTCGATCTCCCCGCCCTCCACAGATGTGTTCCACTGGTCTTGTCTTAATAGCCTGGCAGCCCGTTTGCCGCTCCACACGGCTCCGGCAGGATACCAGTGTCCCAGCTGTCAGGGTCCAGTGTTTCCCCCATCCAACCTGGCCAGCCCGGTGGCCGACGTGCTGAAGGAGCAGCTGTCATGTGTCAACTGGGCCAGAGCTGGTTTAGGGCTGCCACTGGTAAGCGCTTATTGTTGTTGTTAAATCCATCATTTGGTGACTTCATCAATGACTTGACAGTTTTCACGCAAGTCTTGAAAACATATCACATCAAGTCATGGGATTGTAATCTATGTAGTAACAGCTGAACTCAAGTAAAACAGCCTTACCTGCACATTTTCTCCCCTGAAACCCATTGAACCACGTATTCGTTGGAAATATGAAAGGTAGTTTCAGAAGAGGTTTGAAACTTCAACTGGAATATAAAAGATGGAGTGGGGGAGTCTAACTTTTTCTGAAACCTCCTTTCTCCCATTTTTCAAATAAGAGACTTCAATCTTGCCTCCATAAATAATACAGAGATCAGCTATGTGCTCTACTTTGTTATTCCTGCTCTGTTCACTCCATTTACAAACCATCTTGCCAAACCTCCTTGTGCATGATGGTTTCAGTGTTATTTGAATAATGCTGTTGTTTGAATATGATCCATTTCAAACACACATTTTTTACATTTATAGTGCAGTAACTCTATTCAGCATTCATAGGTGTCATAAGGCATGAATTAGGTATTGTGCTGTGACTGTGTTTGTGTCACTTTTGACAAGGCATGCACCAATCCGATATTAACTATCGGAAATCAGCCCATACTGACCAAAAATGCTGGACCGGGTAGTGGCGACACTAAACTGTAACGATCCAGTCTGATCCGGAAGTGTAATTAGCAACAGGATAACCTACAATAACAGTGGAGTTGGCCTGTCACCGTGTCCGCTGTCTGGAATTATTTCACTGCTCAAACAGAAGCCAGTGCCAGAGAGCACACTGGGACGTGGTGAAAGCAGCAGCAGCATAATTCCTATTGTTTTCTGTGGCTTCAGAGCCGTGTGGCTGACGCTCGTCAATGTCACTTCAGCGTGACCAGTGCAACCAATCAGAATTGTCAAAATCTAATAAGGCGGGACTTAGAACATTTCAGCAACGTCTAGAGGGGCAGCTTAGTCCAAGTTGACGAGCTGCTTGTTAACCTGGAAATCACACTGAGCACAAAAATATTGCGCTCACTTTTTTTCCCTATGGATAATGATAACATAATGTTTCCATATCAAGGCATTGTGTTCTGATTTGCAGTTGTATTATTAAAAAAGGGGCGTGGGGGCATTCGGTATCGGTAGTGAAAAAATTGTATCGGTGCATCCCTACTTTTTACTGAAGTCGTGTTAAATATTTCGTAATACAACAAATTTACACTACATTACCATGCAGTGCATCATATGCAGTTATGTACCATGAACACAATTAAACATTGGACTATGTTTGTGCGGGTTGTTGCATTAACATAAATACACCTTGTCTACTTTGGCTGAGGACTTTCACAACATTGCTAATTATTTCTAAAACTATCCTATGCTTTAGCCTCCTCAACATGTCTCGTACGTTACGTATGTTTTCTTTTGTCCACTGAGTCGTCTGCGGTGCTGAGATAGTCGCCCACCTTGAGTTATTGTAAATATTGAAGTGTACATGAAGTGAAGAACAAACATTCACATTCACATATGAAATAAAGCACACTAGGATTTCATTCACTTTGTTTGAGGCATTGTATTACTGACTGTGAATCATGATTTCTGACTGACAGATTGAAGAGCCTGTTGAGGTCCTTGAGGAGACCACAGCAAATGATGTCACTGATTATACTGACTGGTCAACATTTGATGGTGAGTCCTTATTTATATTAAAAGTCACTGTCATGTTTGTCATAGTCACACACATAGTGAACACCTCTCTCCTCTCTCCAGCACGAGAACAAAGTGAAATCTACCCCAGCCAATCTTATAACTCCAACCTCAGCCCGCCCCCGACTTCTGTTGCACTTCCAGCGCAGGAAGATGTCGGAGGTCCTCGCAGGAATGGGGACCCGACTATGCAGGAACACTCTGTGGTCAATTTTACTACTGCCACCACCTGTGACACCATCACAATACACGCAGGTACAGGAACAGAGTGCTCTTTAAAACTGGTCTCACTGGCTGCATCTGAGCTACAGTATTACCTTCCTTCAAGTAGCTGCTCAAGTAGCTTTTCAAATCTGAGACTCCATTTCTTTTTCTGTTTTTTTTTTCTTAAACAAGGAATTGTCAAGTCTCTTATTCATTTTGCTATTCCCTGAAACCTTGGAGTCATTTTGTTCAAAAATTTTCATCATAAAATTGGCAAAAATGTGCCCATTTTAATACAAATTTTAGACCGAGAACATTAAAGGGTGAAAACCCACTATAATAATTTATTTCTTATTTGTTCCCTGGTGTCGTGTGACATGTAACAGCTAAGTAACAAATCAACTTCAATCAGTTTTCACTCACCTCAACCCCCCTGCCAATTTCTGAAATACCAGTTTATAAAATGAATACATTTTATCTGAATATCAATATTGTTGTTATTATTTTCCCAGCATCATCTCCAAGAAAGATCTACGACACGCGGGACATCGCTCACAGCTCTGTCACACAGATCGACTTCGATGACGACAAGTACCGACGACGACCAGCCCTGAGCTGGTTTGCTCAGATTCTCAAGTTAGTATTTGTCATGGAATTGGAGCTCTGTTTTTTAATTTGTCAGTAAAGCCAAATCAATGTATGAATACCACAATATGAAGCGCTCTGATTTAGTTTTCTTTCTCTTCGCTCTAGAAACCGCACAGGTAAAAAGAGGGCCTCTCTGTCCTGGAAGCAGCGGGTCTTCATGCTGCTTCTAGTTGGCGTTCTGGGATTCTTCACGCTGATAATCATTATGGCGAAACTTGGACGTGCGTCGGCTGGCTCTGACCCCAACTTAGATCCTCTTCTGAATCCCAACATCCGTGTGGGGAAAAACTGACAAAAAAAGCCTCCCTTTTGTTTTATTTTATTTTTTCTCTGGAGTGTTACAGGCCTGAGTAGAATCAGCTGAAATGGGACTTTCCATAACACAGTGGGGCCAACAGAGGGAGCCGTTACCCAGCTTGAGTGGAGAAGAGAGAGGGATGATGCACCTTTTTTAGAATGGAGGCAAACCTTTAATCAGGCAATACGTGCCCTTTGTGGGGCACCGAAAATAAAATCTCTCACAATATTCAGGTGGTTTCTGATTGGTAGGGGCTTACCTCTGATCCCAAAGCACCTGCAAACTGGGCGCATTCATAAAGTGTCCATACCGCAGGGTGCTCATATAGGAGGGATTTCTGCATCGCTGCTGTGTTGATAACAAGGAGCAATCTTCATATCTGCAAAATCTGTCTAACCTTTGTCATCCATCTTTGTATGTCAATAATTTTTTTTTATTTATCTGAAGTTCAGTAGTGATAAAATCTACACGGTTAATTCACAAAAAAATTATTTTACTGGCAAAACTATCAGTAATGTTGACTTGGTTTGCACAAACTGATTTCACGTAGGAGCAAAGACCGCTTTCAGTGAAGCGGAGTCGTCCTGTGTTGTTTCTTCCTTATCCCGTTCCCGAGGGACGAGGGCACAGAGACGACCGTTTTGAACTGGACTCAAATATCCACCACACACAATTAATACATAACTATTTATGGGTGTTTGCATTACTTCTGAAATTTCCAACTTATACAGTGCATTGCTTTTAGAGTTGCCATAGAAACTGTATGTAAATTTTCATGATGATTTTTGATTGTCCATTAAATGGGAATACTACAGAATTTCAGTATTCAAAGGTTTTTAATATCATCTTGAAAAGCTCAGTGATAACAAGCATTATCTGATGCTCCTGTGTGAGACTTCAGTGAAAGCCAGTTTATTATGTCACATTATAAACTGGCTTTCTTAGTGAATGCATATAATTAATGTACATAATCAGACACACGCCAAAACAGTTTTTGACAGATTTATTTGGTTTGGGAATTAATGTGAATTTTTCCTCCATGTGATGCCATCCAGTGGACACATGCAGTGTTTGTGAAATAATGTAGATGAAAAATAAGCACGGACTTAAACCTTAGTGTAGGAAACTAAAAGGAAACCGTAATTTTCAAGTAAGTAGTTGTACGCACATATAAGCAAGGTGTTTTAATAATCCAAGTCAAGATAAAACATCTCAAAGAGAATAACACAAAGAGCCTACACAAAACAGAAGTCAGATGTATTGTGGGTGAAATGCCTCTAGCGAACTGATGCAATGTCAGCCCATCAGGGGCTTTTACTTACATCAGAAATAACTCGTCTTTTGAAACATGATCTTGGTGACAGCTTGTAACTGTAAGCTATAAACAGCTGTTTTTATAGCTTGTGTGTCCTGATTAACATTGGTCACTCTCAGTCTCATTGTGCACAATGCCGCCTAGTTTAGTCTGAAACTGGGGAGAGGAGTACGCCGACCTGGAACAGTCAGCTGAACTAAACCAATCATCTATAATGAATTGAGCTCTTTTTAGCATCATGTTTGCTTATTTGAAATTCTTGGAGATCGAAATCAAATGTTGCCAAATATGAAATATGTTCTTTGGTGCACATAATTTTACAAATGGTTCAGATGAAATGAGACAAAAAGCAAAGGGGAGATGGAAATCTTGTTTCATTTTGGGCTGATTGGTGGCAAATAGCTGTTTGTTCAACATTTCATTTCCTGTGGTACACAGAACTCTGATTTAGATTCTACTTTTATATATTGGAATACGTTCTCCATTTAAATTAAACTATTCTTGTTCGACCTTTCTCCATCAAAGCTGATAATGAACTTACTGCGGAGCTAAACCACGACTGTGCTCGGCAGTTTTGGTGCACACCTCTGCTACTCTGCGTGCTGAGGTCAGAAATCCCTCAGAGATGTCCTGTGAAAGTCAGTGAGCACAGCGTTGGGACAGAAGCCAACATCTGACGTTAGGGGCGTGAAGAGAGGCTGTTTTATGGCCTTGAAGGGTTGTAGCTCCCAGTGAGATGCCACGGTGCTCACTGCACTATAAAAACTCGTAGTGCAATTTAGTGAAATCATCTCCTGTTTAATTATTAACTCAGTGTGTATATACACGAGCTTGTCAATTCCAGCTTATCAGCTCTATAACTTTTAATGAGTTCAGGAGGTGTAACTTATGAGCTGGAAGAGGATCTTACCAAGCATTCAGTGAACTAATCATATTCAACTTTCTTATTACTTTCATATTAACATACTCCCTAGCAGGCTCTGCACCTGAATTAACTCTCTAGAATAAGATAAAGGTACAGGATAGATATTTGTGTGTGAATGCTCTAAAAACAGAATGACCACAAGAGAGCTGCAGTGAGGCCACAGAGGCTGTTAAGGTGCTGTGGAGAGCAGAGATGCCATCATCTGAAACACCACACTAACCACCCACTTTCAGACACCAAGCCAAAAAGCTGGTCCAGAAACAGAGACCACACTCTCCAGAGAACAGGCCAGTGTATGTCGTGCAATGAGCAGAGCAGTTGCATCAATTATACATTCAGGGTAGTGAAGTTAGCACAAGAAAAACAAAATTAATTAAGGCATAGTAAAGATAATGGTAAAAATAATAAATGAAGGTCAATAGGAACTTGTAGACTCCATTATTGCAATAGCACAATAAGAAAAAAACATACTTAAATAAATGAATCTATATAAGACTACCTATATCTATTTATTACTCATATATTTGTCAAAAAATTACAAGTACTTTTTCAATTAATACTCTGTCCTTCTAAAACATCCATCTCCATCACTTCCCCGTTTGATGTGTCCCAAATCTGTCCGTGTTGCATTGTAACATTCAATAGACTTTAAAAATAATATCAATATGGCAACTACCACTTATTCTCTCTTCAATACACACACACACACACACACACACAAAGTTGCTGCTTGTCTGTATGAGGTTTGCAAATATGATTGAAATCTTGAACCCTGCAGGTCTTTCATAATAGATTATTTCTAGAGCTAAATAACTGGATTTTTTGCCACTGTGGTGTAGATGGGGGAGTATCTGATTTCTAATTTAAAATTACACCACTTCTTTGCTGCTAATAAAGCTAGATCAATACAAAATAGCTGAAATTCATCTCCTACCAGCAATTAGTCCGTCCCAAGTAAGCATATGTGAGGTGGAAAAGGAATTACAGTATCAGAAATTGATCCAGTTATGAGATTCTAAAATTGAAATGGAAGGGGACCAAAAGATATGAAAGCATAAACATACTCCATTCAGGACTGGGCCTGGCACTGTTATGGATGACTTTATGCATCTTAGTTATGTAACTTTGTCACATGCCGTCTCTGGAAATGCTGGTGACATCTTCAAATGGAGATCCTGGTTTGACAAACATCCGCAAATCTGTCACGTGTGTGTGTGTGTGCGTTGTGTGCGCGTGCGTGTGTGTATGTGTTACCTCTTCTAACTTTCCACTCTCTGATGAACAGTTACATCAGTGTGGGGCTGACATTGATTGTCAGTGGATCTGAGCCATATTACATCGATTCAGGGAAAGCTGCTGGGGGCGATGATTATATGTGCAGCGAAATGACAACGCAGATGACAGATCCAGCACGTCTGCATCACAAATCTGTGGCTTTCATTACCTTAATGCTTTTCTTCACATATCAGAACTCCCACCAGTCACCATCCAGTGATTTAATATAAAATGATGATGTCTTGTGATGTGTAATTGCCTTTGTCAACCAATTTGAACTCATTGTGTGTCTCAGTTAAGTTATGTGCACTGTGAGTTATTAGTGTGTCCATTGCACTGACATAATAGGGACATCCTGGTCAATAACACTGTGCGCTGCACTGTAGTTAACATGCATGAGCACCAAATTTAGCTTTTGTCTGTACTCATGACAAGAGACATTAACACAGTGATGAACTGTTGACATTTACAGTGACTTATTTGTGCTATTAATAGCTTTATTTCATGGTTTCATGGGTCTTAGCTAGACCTTTTCACAGGGATATTTTCACACACATATATTTAATAAAACAAGCAATAATTAATTTGATATATCCAACTAACTGATAACAGATAAGTCCAATAATTTGCTAAAATTTCAGGACAGCTGTCAGTAATTATTTCTCTTTGCTGAGAACTTTTGATATTTCCAAAGCTGATGTAAAGATGAGGTAACAGACAAACTGTCAGCCAGTCATTCTAATTCATTTTAAGAAGTTTCAGCAAGGTACATATACTGGGACAGATAAAGTTAAGTCTTAGATAATATTCTTAGTATTGGTCTGTAATCCTTTGTAACCAAAGGATTACAGTTGTCCATCAATAACAGGAGATTTTGATATCTAATTTTTCTAGGTATATAAAGGTAGTCCACTTGGGTACAATAAATTAAATGGATGACAAAATGTCCAGCTGTATATTAAAACCTGTTACCTCCCAATCCTGTGCCAGAAGTTATACAGAGTTACTTTAGCAGAGGAGCTCCTTTGCCAGTTTTTCTGATATTGCTTTTAATATCCACACCGCTGAAGGGACCCTGGCATGAGTAGAGAAATGGCTGTTGGAAGTGTTTTGTTATTCTTTCATTTTTTTTTATTTTTTAGATGGTACAGTAGCTTGGATCCTAGACATTATCTCATCTGTTATGATCACTGTGTATTCTCTGCTGTAACAAAGTATTATGGGGCATTTTCAAATAAAAATGTCACTGAGATTCAGTTAGATTTCCTGATAAGCCCAAATGCAAAGTCTTGTAGAGAGAATGAAGATATGCAATTAAATGTGTAGTCAGAATTAATAGTTGAGGGCTCGTATTAATCCCAATAAAATCATATTAATCATAATATTTTTAAATCACAAAATAAATTGTTGTGTTGTCACAGTAAATAAAGAGTCTGCTGCTGTGAGAAAAGATATTAATGAGCTGTTTTAACTGTGTGCAACAGCTGGGGTTCTGCCTATTGGATGAGCACACAAGTACTTATTGATGAGTGTGCGTAGGTTTCACACGTGCTCTCCAGTTCAATTAGAAGGTGCATCACGCAGAGAGTCACTGCATTTCTGGTTCAAAGCATCAATGAACACCGCTCCCTGTCTCAGTGCTGTGGCCTCTTTGAGAAAGTAAGTACCGATGTTGGCTTTATGATGTTAAATTGTGGCTGCAAAGAAATGTGTTAAAGAAATGTGTTAAATCCTGCAGTCTGAACATTCCTCTTTAGGTGCTGGGAGGCAGAACTTTGGTGACAGCAGACAAACTTCTCAGACTATAAGAATCAACTTGTAATATACAATAGTTCTGGAACTTTGCATTTTGCAAAGTTCCAGAACCATTTTGTGATGCTGCATGTAACTTTATAGCATTTCGATGTTAATTATTAAAAAACTAAATTGAATGAGTTTGAACTAATGCTGTATTACACCTTTTTCACTTTTGCATTCAAATTTTAATGCAGTTCTGAAATGATACGCTGAAAACCTGCTTATTGATTGTGTTATAATTTGTAAGTATTAAGCAGTATAGTGTTATTAATTAGTCTTTATTGCTATATAATGACATTTTCAGAATTTTTCAGAATTTATTGCAGTGCAACTATGATTTAAAATGTTGTGTGGTATCTACATTCAGAAGAGTTTTATCAATGGACTGATACAACATCAATCAATAGACCAGCAACAGATTGAATTTGGTGACAAAGCCATACTAATATTTGTCTAGGGATCACAACTGTGCCAATTCCTGGGGCCGCCTGGTTGGAGCACCACCAGGTGATGGAGAAGTGTTTCAAACCTGTGCAGCCTCACAAGGAAACCAGGAGTCAAAAGGTTCCCAAGCCTGATGTACATGACCACCAAGAAAAGGACCACAAACACGGGAAGATGGTTAGCCCAAAATCTCAACACAAGAAACACCACCACCAAAATCACGGCCGTCATCATCACCAGTATCAGCAGGGGTCACATCAATCTGATGAAATTAACAACCATGAGTAAGTCTGGTGTTTTTTCCACTGCAATTGCATGCAAAGTTTCTGTTTCATGCATGTAATCTCTGCTTAATTTTACAATAAACTGAGATAATTCAATATTCTTTGAAGATCTGTTTTTGCAGGAGAAGATTGAAACAGTCTTTCTTTGTATCAGAGACATTCTAGAAGGTTGTGATGTTGAAAGGTTCTAGAATATACAGGGATGTCCAATACACCTCAGTTCAGTAACATTGTAAGGTTCCATGTCACTGCATTGTAAAGTTCTATGACACTTTAAGGTTCTATGATAACACTATGTGGTGACATAAGGTTCTAGAATGCAGACATTTTTGTATCAGTCCTTTGTGTATTTAGATCTTCTAAAAAAAAAAGCCTTTTCAGTATCCTGTGTGTCCTCTAACAGCTCACCTATATTCCTTTGTAATAGCACCCACTCAACAGTAGAGGACAGCAGTTCCCACCATCATCACCATGACCATCATCATCAGTGTGGCAGTGACAAGACTGATTGTTCTCACTCTGACCATTACCATCATCAACAAAAGCATCACCATGTTGCAGATAGGATTTGCCACTCTCCTGTTTCGGGGACTTCTTCAAGCTCCTCAGATGGTTCATCTTCATCCTCCTCTTCCTCCTCTTCTTCATCAGCATCCTCCTCCTCCTCTTATTCTTCCTCCACTTCAACCTCTGCCTCTTCCTCTACACTGTCCTCTGAGAGTGAGTCATGTGACAGATATCCACTTAAGAAGTCCCAGCATTCACAGTCCTGCACTGACATCTCCAGGAGACAAAGAGCCTTTGAAGAGGGAGATGACACAGCCCCTTTGATTGATGATGAAGGTCACCTGAACTCATTCTCTGCCAAAGAGAAACAAGCAAGAGGCAAGTGCTCTCACAATGGCCCTGCTAAAGACACCTTGAAAAGCAAACAGAGAATTACCAAAGGTATAGGGAAAGATGGAAGTGTCCGTAAAGCTAAATCAATGGAGGCCCTCTCCAGGCCTGAAGAAAGAAGAGGACATGAAAGTGAGGATGAAGAGGAGATAGAAAGGAGAAAAAATGAAGCCAGGAAGAATTTGATGAAGGAGAAACTGAAGTTTTCTGCCTTCCTTAATGAGATCACCCGGCAGGTGCTCAGCCCATTGAGACTCACCTCTCTTGGGGTAACAGATGTTCATAGACCCTGCAGCCCAGGGCAGGCCTCTGTTAGCTCCTTTAAAACAGACAGCAGAACTGGGAATTATAGGAAGCAAAGGAGTCGGTCTGGCAGTGCAGACTCAGTTAGCTCCAGCAATTGCTCTCATATCAGCATGCACTCCCAACTCAGTAAGCATTCCCACTCTAGCAGGCATTCTCACTCTAAATTCGGCCAAGGCACACAGCACCACCACAGTCGACATAATTCTGCATCAGACCCACCCCATCACATGCATCACAGTCCTAGAAGCTGCAGTGATATTAGAACCAGCCCAGAAACTAGCTATTCCCAAAAACGTCGCTCACGTTCTCTATCTTCTCAGCCTCGCTCCCATTCACCCACTTACAAGCACCACCATCACCATCACCAAGGAGAGCATCACGGTTCCAAACATCACCATCACCACCGAGACCCCAACAGTCATCACCATCACCATGGACATCACCACAGCTCCACTCGGCATCATGACAACCATCCAACTTGTCATCATGGAGATCACTGCAGCACAGCTTATCACCATGGAGACCACCATGGCCCTGCTCATCACCATGGAGATAATCATAACACAACTCATCGTCATCACCATGGAGACCATGACAGCCTCAGTCATCACCATGGAGATCACCATGACAAAACTCATCACTATCCTCACAGAGAACTCCACAGCCCAACTCGTCACCACGGAGACCACTCTATTTCAGCTTCTCATCATCATCATCATGGAGACCACTCCATTTCAGATTCTCATCATTATCATCATGGACACCAACATAGCTTACGACATCACCAAGGAGACCACCATAGTCCATCTTATCACCATGGAGATCAACACAGTCATCTCCATCACCATAGCAACCACCCAAACAAAACACAATATTCAGATCATGAGGATCAGTCCACCACACCACATCACCTTGGACGCCACAGCCCAACTAAGCATCATGATGATCACCATAATAAAAATCATCACCATGGCGATCACCGCAGTATGACTCATCACCATCACCATGGAGATGCCCATAGCCCAACACAACACCATCACCATGGGGACCACAATAGCCCAGCTCATCAGCATCATCATGGAGATCACCACGGCACAACTCATCACCATCACCATGGAGACCACAGCCACCCAGCTCATCAGCATCATCATGGAGACCACCATAGCACAATTCACCACCATCACCATCACCATGAAGACCACCACAGTTCAGTTCATCACCATCTCCATGGAGACCATCACAGCACAAGTCATCACCAAGGAGATGGCTCTGAATCACATCATAAGCCATTGCACTCCAAAAACAATGATCTGGAGTCCCTCAGTCCTGCTAACTCAGATGTCCAGCACCATCCTAGCCATTCAGACTCCCTCCAACACCACATCTCCCACCATCACCCACCACCTCACTCGGATTCTGAACACAGTCCTACACACTCAGAATCACATTATGGACATCACTCCTCGCACCAAGTGTCCAAACATCGCCACCATCCCACCCATGAGGAACACCATCACCATTCCCGACATGGAGAAACGCATCATTTCCATCACCATGATGACCATAGCAACCATTTAAAAGGGCATTCCCCTACCAGTTTGCCCACCAGCAGCCCCTCCAGTCAGGATGAGGAAAAGAGAGGATACACTGGCTCATCATTACATAAAGTATGGCATAACACTTAAGGTTGAAGCTATTATTATTAATGATGCACCCTATTACAGCATGCACACTGTGAAATTATTGATAGGTGATAGTTAACCATGGTTTATGTTCTTGATTAACATGTTATGCAATAATGTTCCACTCATTTGTTTTCCTATTGATTTTAGTGTAGTGTGGCAGAACAATAGATTAGTTATCACACAAAAACTCATGAACATCAAACTGACAAGTCTCTATAGGCTATCAATTTCATTTTTGTTGAGACTTCATCAATACCTATTTCTAAATTTAAATTATCATGTCACAGTAATAAATGTTTTTTGTCTTCCAATACAGGATAATGCACAGGAGCTGGGTAGAATAATGTAAGTTTGATTTGATTCTTTCGTTTTTTTTTAACCGGTAAAAACAAAAACAGTCTCGAGTGGATGTGCTGGGTCCAGACTTCTGAGACTCCTTCGATGTGACTATTTCAAATTGCAGATTGTCAAGTCTAATTTCTAATTTGAGGGGTATTTTCTGATACACTAAATTAACAGTTAAAAACGTACAGCTCTTTTTCGTACATGGTCCCTCCATTTCCGAGTGCTCCCAAAAAGCCAGAACTCTGATATTAAGAACTCGCAATTTCACAGTTGTCTGCAACCCATTAACATCACCAGGATGCTGATATCTTTTGAAAGGTTCAAAAGCCTCTTGATATTTCAGTGTATCTCTAGGAGGAGCATGAAGGACTTCAAATTATTCTGAGGCTGTTGAAAAAGATGGTTGGAGAAAATTAAAAAATAAGGAAAAAAGAGAACAAGTGCTTGATCTGTCAAACCAGAATGGTAAAGTGTTTTAAGTTTTAGTGAGTTTTCTGCTGACTGATTTTCCAAAGTCATAAGCAAACAACACTTAAACTGTTCATGTCAGTCTTGAAGACTTATTGCAAGAGCACAGTCATTCAGAAAGCTCAGGTTCTAGTTTACTTTTTATTGTGTACTATATACAGCCTCATCTCAAGAGGTGTACACAGCCTCTCAGAGTCTGAATCTTTATATAGTAAAATGAAAATTTATCCTGAAATGTAAATAACCTTAAAATAAAGTCGGCACTCTGCATTTTAATATAGGCATTATTTCATTTCAGAATGTTTGGCTCTGTATTTTGTCACTCTGTGTATTATTTTTCTCTTTTTTGCCCATTTGTCCTTACAGGATGCTGCAGGAGCAGAATGAGGGTCTGCACCACAGTTTGATAAAGACAGCAGTGAGAATGGAGTGTTTAGGGGACGAATTTATGAGCAGCCAAAAGCTGTTGGAGGCAGAGCTTCAGAGGACTCGTGTGGAGCTCAGCAACCTCATGGAAAGGTTTAAAAGGTAAAGAATGCATAGATTTAACCTCATTTGACTTATTTGCTCAGGTCCAGATCGTTTCAGATGGACAGCCACGTGCAAAACAACTATTGCCCCAGTTTATGACCTGATTTGACTTTCTTGACCAGTCAGTATGGACCGATCTTGGCAGCTTTTGAACAGACAGTGTCACTGAGGATCCTCTAGTATCCGTGTGAACAAGCCTCAGTCATCTAGCCCAGATTTGCTGCCCTCAATAACAACCGTGCATTGTAAACTACTGTGATATTCAAATGACCTCCATTTATCTGAAATGCTGTAGTTGGTGATTTTCACAGGCTTTATTGAGGATCCCTGCAATTCAGAGTAATTTAGTGTCTGCACTTCATTGTTGCCTAATTAACTTTAGTGCACTTCTCAAACACCATAACAGTAAATTTTGTTGTCTGCTGTTAAGTGATCTCTGTTTTCATTATCCCATAAGACTACCATGGTTCTTTCCCTTTATACAATCATTAAGTAGCAGTTAAGTTGTTATAGACGCTGATCTGGATAGTACTTTACCTTATATTATGTGGGATGTTGCTACTCTGGATTGTATAGATTAAGTAAGTATGTTCTCTCTGTCTCTCTCCTTCCCTCTCTCTCTCCAGACTACATGATAACTATTCCTCCACACAACAGAGCAATAATCTTCTAGAGCAAAAGCTTCATTCAGTGGTGAGATCCATATTATTGCTGCCTGTCTTATCCATAAGCCGAGAAATAGCCAGTAACATATATCTGCAACATGAAAAACACACATATAGGTAGTTGAATAGATAACATTCTAGAGACATTTGTATGCATTTCTTTGCCAAGTTGTTTAAGATTTAAAATAGCAGTGATAGTTGAAAGATGTGACAGTCCTCCACCATATGGAGGGATTAATGTATATCTGTGATAATTGTGTTTTCTGTACTCAATCAGGCTCAGAATATGGAGGAAGAGCGCGAGAGTTTGAACCAACGCATTTCAGCACTAACAGAGCAGCTCACCAAGGCAAAGTTTGCCACGAGCATGGAACCTCTTGATGTAAGAATTCACATACATGAGATTAAAAAGCCTAGGCCACAATAAACGATGCAGAGACTCAGAAATACAGTGCAGTATGGCCTTAAACTGTTCATTTAGTTTGTTTTATTTCTCCCCACATTTTAGACTTATAGTAATGCTACTTACATTCAATAACCTTATTATTTTAAAGCATAATTTTTGCATATTGTTTTTTGATTTTGGAGCATTTTATTAATAAACTGATCCACTTTCACATTTACCTCTACGTAGGTAACATCAGTGCTGCACCAAACTGTTGACCACCACTACCAGTCGGACGATGCCGTCAATCAGTTTGTTCTCCCCATCACTCCGCCCCCGCCTCAGTTCATGGACGGTCTGAACTATGGAAAGGTGAAATCACCTGGCCAGGAGCAATGCCTGGGGTCCGTCCCAGAGGAGGAGGAATCTGACTGGTCAGAGGTGGGTGACGAAACCCCACGATTCATACTGACAGGCTCGAACAGAGCTCATACAAAGACTGTTACATTTTCCACATGGAGACATGGGGAGAGAGAAGGGGACATAGACAGTGAGTCAGGAGGTGAAGAAGTTGTCAGGCGAAATCCACCACTGCAGATACCTCACCTCCAGTTCACCGTCCACAGTGAGATTTTACCAGTCCCTCTGAGTAATACTTTCCCTGCCGGCTTCAAAAACCTATCTGACAGCGTAATAGGTGAGGGCGGTTACAGGGTCACCACAAGTCAGAAACTCAGCTCTCCCATCCTCATCCGGTCAGCTAGCCTGGAGGAAATGCCTCTGGCTCATCACCACATGCAGGAGGAGCTGAGAGGCACAGAGGCCATGATGGACCTCCATCATCCAGAGGACGACACCACCGAGGACTCGGATAATGAGATCATTCGTCACTGGAGGGCGGGCAATGACAGCGACGCAGCGATGGGGAGATCTCCGGAAAGCAAATCGTCAGAGCCGCATCGCAGCCTGGCCGGCCTGCAGTCGGCCCAGAGGATGCTCAACCACTTCATATGTGAGCTGCAGCCCAGCGAGGGAAACGCTCAGGACAGGGTTGGGGTGCAAGGCTGGACAGGAGGGCTTCCGGATGAGGTGTTGAAGGGGGAACGAACAGAGCTGTGATAGTAAAATGTGGGCACAGTTCACCTTCACACACACATGCACACATTCACACACCGGGAGCTGGACACTGAGCAGCTCCACTGGAACAGTTGGGGGTCAAATCCTTTGCTCAGTGTCACCTCAACATTGGTTATGTCAGATTTCTGTAGATTTTAACTCCAACTGTCTGACACATTGACTGTGATTGACAGATTGTCACCAAAAAAACAAACAAACAAAAAAACACTTCAAACGGCACATTTTGTTGCATCATTTGTTTTTCATAAATGTGTTTACACAAAAATCACCACTTTAAACAGTTACGTTGGCACGCAATACAACTGACCGAGCTGTGCACTCTTTCATCATAAATACACTCAGCACACACAAGCAGTTTTAACCAAGCTGATGTGAGCTGAGAACGACACAAGCAACAGTTTAATGGACGGCTATGGAGGCAAAAGCACTGGCATCTGTACTGTAGAATGAGATGTATAAAATCATCCTTTGAATTGAAGTTGAAAAGACATAAATTAATTAATGACAAACAGTAGCAACAAAGTGTGATAAATAACATTAAGAGATTATGTGCAGTTTAGTTTTGCTTTTGCTTTTTAGTTCACTCTTTGCTTTTTTTTCATCTCTTCACTCCATGGCTGAGTCTCACCTGTGTAAATATAAAATCTTTTGCCAGCTGT
>OMLF01012720.1:99611-110123 GCA_900302615.1 Holocentrus rufus | reverse complement strand
TTTGCCAGCTGTAATGCAAAATATTAATATTATATTTACAAAGTATACCATTAATGTTTGAACTTAACAGAAAAAAGAATTCACAAACCTTTATGTTTAATCTCATATGGCAAAAACAGCCATACCTGTACATTGTACATACATATTTAAAAATATATAGTATATATTTTTTTCTGAACCTTTAAGTACTCCCTAGATTGTGTACTTGGTCATTAAAGGGGCTTGAAACCCAGGCAGAAAATCGAGATTGTGCTGGCATCTAGTGGTTGAAAGTTTCTCCTTGCTGCAGTGATGTAGTTGTGCCTCATTTGGCATTCTCACATCACTGTTGGGTTTGGTCAGAAATGCAGCAGAGCTCATGCTTTCAACCCATAGTGGTCAGTACAACAGTGCTTTTCTGCCATAAAAAGATTTAAGGGTTTCATCATTTAAATGGTAAACTATCTCTGTATTCTATATTTTAGATGGAGATATAGACACTTCCTATTTATGCTGATATTGTTATATTTAGTAGACAAGAAATCTCGATATCTAACCCCATTCATTGCACAAAATATTCTCATTAGAATCTATTCACTATTCACATTAGATCTATTTTTTGTGTAGTTAGCCACAATCACGCATTGTTAAATATTTGATGTCAAATATACTAAAAGTCAAATGTGAAAAAATGCTAAAAGATGAAAGATTTTTCCAGTTTTACCATGTAAATCACTTCTCCTCCTAATAAACATGAGGTCTGTAGTGTATAGCGTGTGTATATGTAAAGATATTTCACTCTCTATGTGCAATAATGTATTTTCTCTCTGTCCGTTGATGATTAACCTGTGAATGGTGCAATAGAATGGAATTTCACCTGCTTCTATGGATGTCATTCATGTACTATTTCCATGTAATGTCTAAATACAGTAAAACAAATAATAAAGATAGGATCAGATATTTATTTGATCGACTACATTTTGTGAATGTCAATGCAACAGTAATTTACTTTGGTGTTTCGAAACATTTCAGAATGTGGCCATACCATAACAGCAGTAAATTTCAGGAAAAATCAATATTGTAAAACCAAACTTAAGTTTTGCTTCAAACTTAATGTCACTAATGGTGTGTTTAACAGCCTTGAAATACTGTAAAATGCTGTCAGACTGCGTTGTGAGTCGACCCACAAGGTGAAAGGAAGGGATCTGTTGCAATTCCCATTTGGCAAGAAGCAAGAAGCAAGAATGGTTCACATTTTCTGAAACATTTGGAAAGAATAATCAATACGTAAGGTCAAATTATACTTCTGCATTGAAATGTCGTTGTAACATACACCAGTGTAAGCATTTACAGCTGTGTTGATGTGATCACTGAGGCGATCACTGAAACACTAGACAGCAGTGACATTTTTAAAAAAAAAAAAAATCTGCATTAAAGAACTACAGATATAAATAGAAGCAATTACGCTGACATTTTCTGAAACAGCACTCTCGGACAATTGGTGGTGTCCAAACCAATGTTTTGGAACATTCCTCCCCATGAATTTAGTGACATCTTGCAGTCTGTATAAACTGGGGATGAGTTAGCAACATAAGAACACATTTGCTACCCTCCTCAGCCAGTCTCTCTTCATCTGGCTCCATGTTGTCTTCACTCTCAAAGAAAATCAAGTGGAGCAAAACATGGAAGAAGCACAAAACGGTCCAGTGGACCAATCCCAGATCTTGTGGCCTTGCGTCACCCTACGTGCAGTTAAATTTTTGGGCAGGTGCACGTAGGCTAAAGCGGGAGCCACAGACAGCGATGATGTAGCTGTAATGCCATTTTGATGCAAAAGCACAAATTGGCCTTTAGTCTCTTTTCTTAGACTCCTTTAATTTTTCATTACCTAAAGAAAAACGCTGCATCCATGTAAATTAATTTAATTGGGCTTAAATGTCTTTATTTCTCTTTTCACCTTCAACTTTTCATCTATAGATTGGACATAATTACATAATCCAAAACATGAATAAAACATTTCTCAGTAATTAAATTGCATTTTCATCTCATATTCTCCTCATCTTATATTGATCATCCCCAATTTTTGTGCATGTGTGTGTCTGTGTGTGTAGGTGTGTTTTGAAGTTGTCATGTCATAAGGATCTGTGCTACACAGTTAATGCCGTATAATATCTATCTCCCTGTCATGTTCAATTTGGTTTGTCATCCATGTCCCTCCCTGTTGTATGAGGAAGGGTTTGCTGAGCAGACAATGGCCTGGATTCAGAGACCCTTTTAATAGGATATGTAGGTATTAGCAGTAAGACGCTCCAGGGCATCCAGTTTTGCCAAACCAGTGTGCCAAATCCACTGTGTGGCACACTGGACAGTACATAGTGGTCGGAGGGGATATTTTCGACTTTTTTTTGGCACTTTTTGGGGAGACAAATAAGGTGAATTTCGATCCACTGGTATCAATGAATCCAAGACACATCAACTGAGATCTAAAAATTCTCCAAGGATATTTGATGCACTAATCTGTCTTGCTGTTTCATTTTTGGATAAAAGTTTGTTCTCAGCTGGATAGAAGTGACCTTTTGATTGAAATTACTCCAACACTACAAGTCCATCTTTGAAGTTTTTTTTGTTATATTGCTACCTCAGGTATTCTTCTTGAGTACAACCTTTGCACTCTCTTCCTTTTCCACAGATACAGCAGAGCCTCGTCCACTCCTTGTCGCTCTCCTTCCCCTCTTCCCCCGGTAAGACTCGGACCCCCTCGCTGCAACCATGGTGGTGATGAAGATGAAATTCCCCTTTGAGAAAAGGGTGAAGCTTGCCCAGGGACTGTGGCTACTCTCGTGGTTTGCCGCAGTGGCTGGGGCAATCACCTTCACCCTGGGCTGCATCCTCAAAACGGAGCTCCGAAAGAGGGCAGAGGTACTTCTTAAGTCTTACATCCTGCCACTTTAGACTTTAAACAATCATTCACAGGCATATTTGCTTTTGGATCTTTGTGTGCAATCAAATTACCAAAAGCATGCAAGGATTGATGTAATATTCAGCCGCCTTCATATGATGCAATGGAATGCAGTTTCAGCTAGTTAACATAGTTGTATCAGAGTTCTGTTGGGGAATCATTCAACGAAAATAGTGAATTGGGTTTTGTTGTTGCTCAGGATGAGTTCCACTTGCTACCTGCAGGCCTTCCCTGGTTAAACAAAAAGAAAAAATAATAATTGCATGAAAGCTGTAATATAAGAAACCACATAAAGCCATGACATGCAGCAATATTCTGTGTAACAGTGAATATACAGTATGTGTAGGTACATCTATGCTGTGAAAATATTGTACAAATGTCAAATCAAGTCTGGTTGTCTATACAGTACTTATGAGTGACAATATAGACAACACACAAACTGCTAACAAAGTACAGTTACACAAATAGTGGTTCTAAAGTGTATTGTACAATACAAGATCCACATTAAGGGAAAAGATACCTGACTGTTAAAAGGTGACATGCTATAATTATTCACAAATTCACAATGACTGTGAGTACACTATAAACTTAAACCAAAAAACACATCTGTGCTTGCCTTATTTTCAAATCATTAACTGGAATATTCTTTGGAAGCAATCTAGCCACGGAGACTTTTTGGAAGTTTATCTGAAATTTTGAGTCAAAGCATATTTGAAATACCTCCACATATTCTGCACAGGCAGTCATATAAACATCCTTTTAGACCCAGACAAGAAATGAAACGTGCACTATGTAAAACTCAGGGTCAACTGAAGTAAGGACCACTTACACGCAACTGACAAAATATGTGGAATAAGCAAGTAATTTATCAGCAAGACAGCCAATTATGAGAACCATGTAGACTCAAACATTTTTTTTTTTTTGGCAGTTGAATCTAAAGGGTCCTCACTTCTCTGCAATTGTACATAGTGCATCTTTAAGCCTCTCAGCATTGAACCCACCTGAACTAAACACACCTGTGACCCACTTTGGATCTGAGTCATCGTTTAATAAACCAGGCTCTATCTTATCTTCATCCTTAATCAGCTTAATCCCTATTTCTGAACACAATCAGAATTTTGCATCACTAACAAAACAGCCACAACTCATATGCAGCATTTGCATGTTTTTAATTATTAGTAGGCATAAAAAATACATTGTGAGATCTTTGTATTACTTGGCTACAGCTGTACGCTTTCATTAATCATACATGGATATGTCAAAAATACAAACAATAAACACTAAAAAAGAATTCTAAAACCAGCTATGCAGAACAGAATTGAAACTATGCAAAGAAATGAAAATGAATGCTGTATTCAGGAGCATTTTCCTTTCAGTTGCTGTGCTTTAAAAATACAAAAAATCCCAAATATAGTTATTTTAATTAAAAAAAAGACCTTTTTAAGCAACTTGAACCACTTGTAATAGCTGGTAAGACTACTTCATAAGACCTTTGCACAACAATTGTAATAGATTTAGTTACACACCAATAAAATCTCAAAAACAGGTGGCACAGAATGTGCCATTAAATGAAAACCGTCTAGATCCATGTGACCTCATATCATATTCTCAGTTCTCCAATCATTCAAAAACGAGAATCAAACCCTAAAAGATGAGCACAAACATACAGTACACTAAACATACATGCATACATTGTCTCGGTGTGCAATGAGACATTTGATAAGCATCATAACTTTGTGGTTTTGTACCTTTTCTCTTTTAACAGTCATATCAGAGAAAGAGAGATTTTGAATGGAGGGTCACTGGTTTGAACCCTGCCTGGTAAAATCTGAACAAAGAAAGTGAATGATATACGCTGTCAAAAACTACTTTTATGTGCCCTTGAGCAACACACTTAAGCCCCAGTCGCCCCAGTCCAATTAAGCTGTTAAGTGATAAACAGTGTTGTGCTTGAATTGGAAAGCTCACAAAGGTGGATGAAGTGTGAAATAATGCTAAAAACAACCTACATTATGTGCTCAGGAAATCTTTTCTGTTTAAATAAAGGTTAAAAAAGAAAAACTTTGCCATTAGACAATTGGTAGAATTTAGTTTTTCCGGGGTGTTTGAAAATCAGTGTTCAGATGATCTTTCAGATAGATTTTGGATATACAAAGTCTGTGTTTTTTATGTAGACATTTTGCATATGACATATACTTTTACCCATCTCATGTAATTTATTTTCCCAAGAAAGTAAACAGAATTTATCCTCAGTGTGCTATTTTATGACTCACCTACAGGTAATGGATAACACAGACATCCATGTGGTGCCCAATACCCTTATGCTTGTTGGTCTGGCCTCCTTGGGTATCAACTACTTCGCTGGGAAGATCTGTCAGGATGCTCTGGATGCTGGCCGATTTCCTCGCTGGAAAACCTTCCTGAAGCCCTATTTTGCGACCTCTTGTTTCTTCACTGTCCTCATGCTGCTGTCTGTGATCATGAGCTACGCCATGAAGGGCAGCCTGGAGACGTCTCTGAAGATCGGCCTGAGGAACGGCATCCGCTTCTACAAGGACACGGACACCCCTGGGCGCTGCTTCCAGAAGCAGAATATTGACCGCCTGCAGATGGATTTTCAGTGCTGTGGAAACACCGACCACAGAGACTGGTTTGAAGTCCAGTGGATCAGCAACCGCTACCTTGACTTCAGCTCTAAGGAAGTGAAAGAGTAAGTTGTGGAAAATGTTATAGCATATAGTTAAGTGAGGCACTGAATGGTTTAATGATCTTATGATGGACAATCGTGGAATAACAATCAGTAGTTAGTTAGTACCTTTAATGCTGTTGGTCCTACCCTATCTCTTGGTACTTCTCTTCCAGCCGCATCAAGAGCAACGTGGATGGCCGTTACTTGGTCGATGGAGTCCCTTTCAGCTGCTGCAACCCCAGCTCTCCACGGCCGTGCATCCAGTACCAAATCACCAACAACTCAGCTCACTACAACTATGACTACCAGACCGAGGAGCTCAACATCTACCTCCGAGGCTGCAGGGAGGCCCTGGTCCACTACTACATGGGCCTAATGAACACCATTGGAGCTGGAGTGCTTACGGTCTTCCTGATACAGGTATAATGAAAACAATTCCAATCGGCCTATAATCATTTCAAGCAGTGTTGAAATAGTAAAGCAGGTAATATCTTATTTTTTAGACAAATCGGCATGTAACAGCATTATTGCAGAGGTTGGATGAAAGAGAGCACTGCTGCACAAATGGTGCCAGACACCTGCACCACATTTATCACCATTTTTGTATTGTTATTTAAAGTATGCATTGCATTAGTATGCCTTGCAGATGCCATACAAGGAAAAAATGCAAAATGGGGTTTATAAATTAAAATCCTGACTTGATTTACAGTGAGAGCTAGATGAGGTATGACACTGAAGATCAAGTCAGTTAATCCCTTGTTTATTTTTTCAATAGCCACAAAGTGCCACCTTCTGCTGGCAGTCCTTCACAATCCTGGGTGCTGCCATGTGATGGAAGCTATTTCTTGTCTAACTTCCTCCCCCCCTTTCCTCACTTCCTCCTTCCCAGGCATCTGTGCTGGTGTGCCTGCGGTATCTGCAGACAGCCATGGAGGCCGTGGCAGGGCAGGAAAACACAGAGATCGAGACAGAGGGGTACTTGCTGGAGAAAGGGGTGAAGGAAACCATCATGGAGTACGTGGACCCTGTGCTGAAATTCCTCTTGCTAAACCAGGTGGCAGAGGGCACCCCAGCAACAACACCCACCCCTCCTACTTAAAGCACATATTATGGCCCCATTTACACTTTTCATTTCATGCATCTCTTATCTGGATAATATCCAGATATGATTTATCCACATCCATTTACACTTGGCCACATCAATGCGTCTTCGTTAGACTGTCAAATCATATCCGATTTGCCCACACAAAATGCAGATGACCATGCAGATGTTTTCAGCATAGTAATGGCAGATGTTGCTTGTGTGGGCGGATGTGTTTACACTTGACCAGAATGTGGCCACAATGCGTCTCTAGACTCCTCTTGAGGTGTCTTAAGAAGTTAGATCCAAATCCAACCCCAGTGTGTCTTGGATGCATTTACACTTGGCCTTTTAGCTATAAAATAGCTATCCCATCAGGTCCAGACGCATGAATTGGCTAAGTGTAAATGGGCACAGAGGCATGAATTGTTTCTTGTTTTTGTTTTTTTTATCGTGGGCAATTAAATGAACGAAAGTATAAATTTGAATACAACATATGAATTGAGATTTCTCAGGTATAGTGTGTTATATGTTGTGTTTTCCTCTTTTTTTTTTTTTTTTTGTGGAGTGATGTTCATCATACCATCCAGTCTTTCTTATACCAGTTATCTGAAAAAATCATGATGTTTGACTTGCTTTCTTTTACTGCCTGTATACTTTCCAAATTCTAAATACTGTACTGACCCCTACTCTCGCAGCTATACTGTATATAAAACCAGAAAAGATACCATTTATATTCTATCCACAATTTCTATCATTGATGAATTATTTTTCAGTTCTGTTTAAAATGAATAATATGCTCAAGACTTGAGTGTGACCTTTATTTCTTTTGTTTTGTTTGTTCCTGTTATTTGCATGAACGATAAACCCTTATTGTCATATTTGTTCTCAGCTTGACAAATACACAAAACCAGTTTGTATCTTCACCTTATTCTGACATGACCCAAGTCCATTGCTGAGTGCATTCCCAAATTCCTTTACTTTCCAAAGTAAATACTAGGTAAACAATAATGCACCAGCTGACATACAAAAACTATTCTGGTCTTCAAATTTTTCTAAAGAAAAAAATAATCAGTGATACAAATCTGACTGTAGAGAGACATGAGCCTCAACGATCTGCTACGTAACACTGCAAAAGGACACTAAGACTCTATATTACAGAATTATTATAACAGATAACATATTAAAGTTTTAAGTTTCTAAATGCCTTGTGGAGTGGAGTCACTTATTCCTTCTTCCAATATAATTACACACACACACACACACACACACACACACACACACACACACACTATACAAAGTATTGCACACAATGTCACCCTCCATAACAGCCCCTTGCTGGTGCTGCTCCCCCCTCCCTCCCTCACTCTCCCTGTCAGGGAAAGGAATAGGATTATGAAGACTGATTAATAGATGTCAGTAATGCAGTGAAAGCTGTTAAGTGTGTCCTCTGCCCTGACACCTTTCCAAAAGCTGCCAATCCCATTTGTTAATACTCTATCTGCTGCACCAGCAGTATACACCTACTCAGGTGGAGGTGAGATGTGATTCACTATGCAAAGCTTTTTGTCTGTTTGTGCATATTTAAATACTTAAAAACATTTTAGGTCCAACTGTCAAATGCAAATATGCATTAATTCTTTTGTGTGCAGGCACTCATTCCTATTACTAAGAAAACGTCTACTATAATCACAAGTCAAGAAAGTTAGCTACTACAATAAATCAAGGGAAACATTATTGAATTGTTCATGAAGTAAATTTTTCATTAAAACCATCTAATACCAGATTGATACCACTTTACCCACTTTACCTAATTTTGGGCCACACACCCTTTCCAAAAAATGTCCATGGTAAGGGGGATATGACAGAGACGGTATTAAAAAGAGATATGTCTGAAAAAGTTTCAGTTTCCCTGGAATGGGACAAGAGCACAGGTAAGTACCCTTGTCATTGCTTGAAGCAGCTGAAACAAAGAAAAAATGCACTCAAAAATAATGAATACTCTGTTGGGGTACAACTGAAGGGCAATGGCAAAAAAACTTGCTAGGTACGTGTTTGCCAACTGTGAACATCTTGGCAAATAGTGCAACAAGTGAGAGTGTTTTTCCATGCCAGTCCTGGATGCAGAAAACACCTCTAATGTTCTAGCAGCACAGCTTATTAAAAAGACAGAGTTTGGATATGAGCATAACAAAACATAATGATGAGTCTCATTTAATGTATTGCAATTGAAATGTCATAATTATTGTAAGTCATTTCATTAAACCTGTGTGGTTATGTGATAGTGTGCGCTTGAATACTTGTGCAGGTTAATCTTCATAATAAAGTGTTTACATAACTAATTGTTCATATTAGGTGAGAGGATTAAATGAGTTGGAAATAAATTTGATTAGTCTGTGGATATTTCAAGTAGTGCAACCTTTAATGGGACATTAAACTGGAGTTTGTATGATTTGTAACTCATTAAGGATGTATGGTGTATTTGAAGTGTTAAGTATGAAGTATTAGACATTTGTATAGCTGAGGGGTTATTTACTGTATACATTAATTACAGTTCCGGTGAGTGGTCCATTAATGTTTTGAGGAAAGGGGCCATATTACTAGATGGTGTGTTTGATGAGGTAGGCCTAGAATAGGTTTGCTTCATTAGCATGAGAGATGTTTATTTTTATTTGAAGGTGCAGTGTTTAGATGACCACTAGATGTCCTACATTACACGAGCAGATGCTCATATTATCTGTTCGAGTCAGCTGGTATGATTACCTGGCCAGGCCTACAGTACAGGCAAGGGGTTATTTTTGTATGTGTTCTTTCTTTCTTTCTTTCTTTCTTTCTTTCTTTCTTTCTTTCTGTCTTTCAAAAAAAAGTTGTCCACCCATGCAGAAAAATGAATGGATTTATGCATAGTAATGACACAAACCAGCTTCCAAACAGTCTACAGTGACTGTACAGTCACTATTAATATCTTGTACTATAGAAATTCTCAATTTTGGCCTCACATTATGTCATTGACAGTAAATACTGATATTCTTATTATCACCAGAATGGTTAGAGATTATCTTCAATAGACAACTGTGGAAGAATTTGCATATGCTGCCAAAGTCTATAGTAATAGATAAAATAAAATTCACTGAAATACAAGATTTATGGTACAGAATGTCTTAGGTGGGTATTATTTTGTGATTTGCGGCAGTAAAAATGTCTCATCTCCACTAATGTACAAAATCTAAAAGCCTCTAGTTGGATGTAAGATTAGCCTGTACCTGTACTACCTGTAGTGTTATAAAAAATCTTCCATCAGCTGCCTTATTGGTTACTACCACAGGCAATTCAGACATGCACATTTTGAGCTTAGATTAGGGTCTGGAAAATCCTACAGACAGTCACTTCATCTACAATCTATATGTATATGATTGTCCTGCCAAGCATAACAGGACTTGTCTTTGTTAAGGTTCATGGTAAGACCGCTCCTGGGGGTAGAGCATTACAATAATAAAAAGATAATAAAAGAAATGGGTAAGCATTACTACATGTAAAATAAATAAATAAATAAAATTCATGAAATAATGAGACTGCAGGAGAATACAGTCTAACAACAACAAATTATTATTTGTAATATGTAATATAACTTAATATTTACATTTCCCCAGTAACTATTTCAGTATAACAATTTCGCTAACTGTATAATTTCTACGAACTCTACAGTTAAAAACCTTGGTGTGATTTTCGACCGCAGTCTCTCTTTAGACTCTCATATAAAAAATGTAACCAAAATCGCATTTTTTCACCTCCGTAATATCGCCA
>OMLF01012720.1:82575-94035 GCA_900302615.1 Holocentrus rufus | reverse complement strand
TGTTTGGCTAATGCCTGCAGAAGCCAAACAAACATCAAAGAGTCAATTGTTCATAGCTTTGCATTGTAATAAGCTATCATTGCTATTTCATTGGCCCATGTTAGTACATGAGTATTTTCTTGTTTTGCATTATTTGATGGAGGCAGATTTTGTGCTACTAGCTCTGAGCTAATCGTGCTGCTGTATGGGTTTGCTTTGTCATCCTCTCCCCGCCGAGCAGATAGATGATGAAGGAGTGCTGCGGCTCCTGTATGAGGAGGCCAGGAACAACATCCTCACAGGTCGCTACCCCTGTGACCCCGAGCACTGGACGGGGCTCGGAGCGCTGTCTCTCGCCCTCGATGAGGGAGCTGGCCTGGACCGCCAAAAAGTGACTTCTACTATAAGGTAAATTGAAAAACCCGGTTTATAAGTCTTGTTTGACCAAAGTTTGGATCCTGGTTTCTGTCGCTTGTTATTTTTGATTCATATACATGGCGAGATTCAAGAAAGTTGAATTGTAGTAAGCGACTTTTAAATCATGTTGTAGCTCGTGCTTGTGTTGTTGTTGAGTGGGTGACAAGCTGATGAAAGAAGGATAAATGTAATCAATCACTTCACCCACATAACTTCCGTAACTCTGCATTCTTGTCGCTCAATGAAATTGTAACTCCTCAGTGCTCAGGTCCCAAATTAATGTTCAGAATATGACTTTTTCATTTATCTAAGCTTGTCACTTGAACAGATGTTGCAGTTGTGTGCAGCCTGTAGGCCTGCTGCAACCAGCTGTGATCCTGGAAGATCAAAGGACTTATAGAAAACTTAAGCATGAACTCGCATACACATTCAAAGAGGATTTAATCGTAAAAAGGGTGTAAAATGATCGCATTTACTCTAACCTAAAGCCTGCAACAACAAACAGAAATAGACTAGGTGTGCAAAGGATCATTCAGTAGTCACACCTCTAAAGTCGGCCGTGAAACTGAAACACTGATTGAAGGATGAACATGTTCAGAAGGAAAGTGAAGTTATTTAAGTACGAGCTGTCAGATGCAAATCCAATTTTGTCTCTTCCATAGCTTAAAAAACAAAATCTATATTGTGTCTAAGACTCAAAAGCCTCTACAGGCACAGTGTAAAAGAATGAATTAAAATGCAGTAGACACAAATGTAGACTCATGTAACATTTGAACTAGAACTGGACAAGAGCCAGTTGCTGTTTGATTTTTAATATATAATGCACTTTGAAGTTAGCACTATTCACCAGAAAGATAAATAACATTTTCCTCTCCAGAAAACATTTTTGACATACAATCCTGCTTAATATTCAATCCTTTGGCTGCAGTAACAGTTTAAATATTAGACAGTTCAAAGTCTGTGCTGTGTTAAAGCGGAGACTAAAGCTGCCTTCCACAAGTCTAAAAATCACTCCTTGTCTCCTTTGTTTTCCTCCATGACCCAGAAATCAGTCGCCATGTTGTCAGCTGTCCCATTAAAAGAGGACACGTGAGCAGGCACTCAAGTGTTTTCTCTCCAGGAAGTGCATTTCATGATGTTTGACACAACCCCGATATAGCCCAATCAAACTCTGTGCTGCTCAGCTATGAGATAATTGGACCACTGAAGAGGAGAAAAACACAGCCATTATAATGATTATCCTCTGATGAAAACTATGAACCTTCAACATACAATTACTGAAAATTTGATGACATCTTAGACCAAGACGCTCTTTTCAGAGGACCTCTAATTAGATGGTCATCATCAGTCAACGTTTTTATGACGCTGAAGCTGTTCCAGTCTCAGAAATGTTTGACTGCTTTGCCTTTCCTTCCTTCCTCTTTCCCGCCCATTTTAATTCTTGGTAGAATATGAGTGGCAGTGCTTGAGGAGGAGAAGGAAGCTGTAGTGACGGGTTTTTGGGACGCACCCTGTATGCTAGAGAAAATAGATGAGTCAAGTGAGAAACGCTCTTAGCAGACTGTGTGAATCTACATAGGCTCTGATTAAGTTTTTCCACAGCACCTGGTCTTATGATGGCAAAGATGTATAGGCAAATCAGTGTTTAACTCTATCTCTGTTGATAGAAAAAAACATCATTCATATGAAATGGATGTTTTCTCCAAACAGCCCGACCCTAAAATTGCCACTGTCACACACTGGCCATTGCTTTTGTTCAAAGCTATGAGTCAAACAGACTATTTGAAAAACATGCAAAATCTGACAGTACATCAATGCATATAGTGTTTTAGATAGTATGGTAGGGCTGAGCAATCAAATATCACTCAAATATCACAATATCTTTGGCCGAATACCTCTATCGATATGGCTTTCATAAGATATTTACACACAAGAGATTTCTGATAAACATTCATTAGTAATATGGACACAGTATGATGACCAAGAAGATAGAGGCAAATAACAGAACAGCTACAACAGTCTAATGAGTTCAGAAAATTGCATCCCTTCACTCTAATGTGGCTTTTTAAAACCGGGAAAAGACAATATTTATGAAACGACATTACAATATCCAAAATCCCAAATAACATCTTGTCTCATATTACAATGTTGATATAATATCAATACATCACCCAGCCCCAGCGTCTGACAAATCCTCTGGTTAATCATAAAGACAGAGTGGCACAGAGAAAGGAAGAGTTCAAGCAAAGTAAAACTCAGAAGGCAAATGATTAATTTTATAAATTGAAGAAAAAATGCAAAGAGAAAACGCCCTATGTGCAAATCTTAGCATGGATCAGATTTGTGGCATCTCATCAACCTAAATCTACATGCTGGACTGTGTTTTTCCATACGGACTCAGTTCTTTTCTGTCATCTTTCTGCCACAGAGAAAAGAAGCTGTCGTCTTTCCTGCCTGCACACGTTGCAATGGGGAGTGGAGGTTTGCTCTCGACTCTGAGGGGGAAGGGGAGCCGTCAGGCAGGGCTGGAGCAGAACCTGTTGGAGGAGTACAGAAAGATCAGCACATCTGCTGCCAGTCCCCTCGAGCCCTCCCAGCTCCTACACCAGTACCTCAAAATGTGCCACACTCTGCCTTACTACGGGTAGGAATCTGTGCTGTTTGCTAGGCAACTCAAATGCCTTGTAAACCTTGAAAACAATCACTTAGACGCTTCAGACTTCCCTTATATTTCAATTTGTTAACACTGATGAGAATTTAATGAATATAATCGCTTAAACAGGTGTGCTTTCTTCTTTGGGGAGATCGATAAGCCGGTTCAAGGGATCCTCCAAAGGGGAGGACGCAAAGCTGTCAATGTGGGGATCAGCCTGGAGGGGGTTTATGTGATGGATGTCAAAGAGAAGGTGGGTTGACAGCTTTGTAAAACAGTAATACAATACTGTGTTTTTCACTGCTGTGTATTTGTTATCATCACTCAGAGGGAAGGAAGATAAGACATGGAAAAAAAGATTTTTGACTTCTTTCTGAATTCTCTCGGTGAACATATTTTCTTACAGCATGTGCTTCTTGGCCTGCGCTTCAACGAGCTGTCCTGGGACCACAGCTACCCCGAGGAGGAGGGCGACTCTCATATTCTCTGGCTAGAGTTTGACGGAGAGGAAGCTGGCACTCCTGTCAACAAGCTGCTGAAGATCTACTCAAAACAAGTAAGGAAACCCGCTGTGAAATACAGTGCAAAAAAATAAATAAATAAAAAAATCAGGAATAGGTTGATATCAAGCCGTGCAGCACCAAAAATTCTATTTAAAGGAAAGGAAAGGTTCACTGTGTGTCAGTGCCTTTTTCAGCGGAGAGAGCATCTGTGCAACAGTCTCTAGAAAAGGCATTTCACACTTCACCAGTGTTTTCCAGCTGCTCTGTGTGCTTCAAGTAGAAAGTATTTTAAGTTTCGGGAAAAACACAACCGTTGTCGGTGTTGCTTGCTGACACCGGACCAGTTACAGCTCAGGTTGTGTGGGCCGTCCACCCACATCCATATCCTCCTTGTTTTTTTGGATTGACTTCTGTCAGTGAGAACAAAACCCTATAAGAACGTGTCATCACCCTATTGAAAAACATGTTTACATAAAATACATTTTACAAAAATGGAATAGTTTAAATTGTGACAGCTGTGGAGTTGTGTGTGTCAGAGAATTACGCAGTATGTGATATAGCGAAGCACTGGGATGCAAAGAAAAGGAACGGCTGGCAGAGGATTTCGACGACAGTAGTGAGTTATCTGATCATTATGTTAGAAGATTGTCTCAGCCACCAGATGGTGAAGAGATGTTACATAATGGTAGCAGCAGCAGTTTTAATCACACCAGGCTCTAATCCAAGACTGCCGACCCGGCCGCTGTGCCCAGGCTCAGAGGAATCACAGCCAGTCCTGTTACTGCAAATACATTAGACGACTACATGCCTGTGGGTCATCAACGGGCCGTCATTATGCAGCTCAGCAAATGAAACTAATTAAATACCCGGAATATTAATTAAATTTTGCCCATTTGTTTTGTCTAGCAATAGCCTAATGGGTCTGGCCTTCAGACTGTTAGACGTCTTTAATTTTTTATGTCCACCACCAGGCAGAGCTTATGAGCGGCCTCATTGAGTTCTGTGTGGAGCTGAAGTCTGCGTCCGAGGGGGGAGCCGCGTCCGACACGGACGGCGAGGTCGGTGCATCTCAGCAGCCTGCCGGACAGGAGGGCGCCAGCGGCGAGAGAGGACGTGGAGGACAGCGAGGGAAGCTGCGCAGGCAGAGCAGCGTCGTGTGCAGTCGGGTCCATACGCTCAACACCATCAGCTACGTGGACAACGGTGAGCGGGGAAAGAGAGAGGCTGAGGTTCACTTGGCTAGACCCTCAGACATTTCCAGTAAAGTAGTCCCACCTTATCAATAATTAAGGGACTGAGCTGCCGTTTAAGATCTGTCTATCTGTATGCCTGTTTGTCTATCTTTTAAAGGAATACTCTAGCCATTTTTGGCAGTATCCCTTTTTGCCGACTTACCCATACTAAGAAAAGATGTTCGATACCATTTTCACCTCTGTACGTCCACTGATTTGGTTCTGATGATTAGCATTTCATGTTCGGTTAGCATTATGACTGGAAGTCTATGGGAGTCAGCTGGTCTAATGCCGTCAAAGTGAAAAACTAAACTTTACAGCAGCTCCAAAGCTGACTTATTTACATTTAAGTTGTGCCCTGAAGCAGTGAAAATGGTATCGAACATCTTTTCTCAGTTGGGGCAAGTCGGCACAAGGGGATATTGCCCAAATCGTTAGAGTATTCCTTTAACCAGGGTAGTCACATTAAGAATACATTTCTTTTTCAAAATAAGCCCTGGTCAAGAAAGGCAGCGCACACATCAAAAACAATTCAAATTTGATTTTGAAACATGTGAAGTGCTTCACATTTCAGTCAAACAGCTGTTATCCAGTCTGATGTTCTCTTCCAGGAAAATCTTCCAGTCATTACTTCAGTGGATTATTCTTCAGTCACTGTGTTCTCAAATCCTAATAGGTGATGCTAATCTGGATGACAGGTTATATTGTGAGAGATAATGGGTGCTATTTTAATAACAGTTTTTCACCTCTTGTTGTCTTTCAGGGAAAGAAATTAAACGTTTGAAGCCCAAAAGAGCTGCTTCCTTCTTTAGCCGACAGGCGTCGGCCCCCGCGTACTCTGCTGTGCAGGTGGTGGACAGTTTAGAGCAGGGCTAACCTCGTGGATCAACTCTGCCTCGTGCTCCTCAAAGACCAAACTGAACATTTTACTTTGAGATTTAAGGAAAAGACTTGATACGGATTTGAGAGTTTAACTCATAAAATATGAACATGCAATGGACCAAGAGAGGGATCTATGTGCAAGTGACAATATTTATCTGTCAAGGTTGTGTATATTAAGAGACTATAGTAATGTGAAAAACAAGATGATCTATTAAGCGATTATGCTTCCAAGGTTAAACTGAAGTGGCTATTGATTATGGCCCTCGGTGAACCTGATGGATATGTGGGAAATATCATTTTAGGAGCACCATGTTGTGGATGAGGCCTTCATCACTGTTCTCCTTCAGGCAAACTTATCATAAAGACTAGAAGTCTTCAGATAGTAAAGAAATCCTCAGACATCGGTCACAGTGCAGCCAAGAGTCAAAACAGTTTTGAAATTTTTGGAACGAGCTCTTTAAAGCAGTGTCGAATGCTGTCTTTCTAAAAGGCTAAGTCTCATGTGAGTATAACCACTGCATTGCTATTTTTAGTTAATGCTTGGAGTTAGTTAATTCATTAGCAAATAACACTATACAGCCACAAATAATAGACACTATTAAAAACTCTGCCCTGATCTGCAAGTGTTGCTACAACAACAACGAAAAGGGAGATGATTTAAAGGGGTGTTCACACTATTCTGCTTTTTTCTAATTGCCAGTGCCTTCTGTTCATGGGATGTGACCTGATGTTTGGAGCTGAGTAAAGGAAGTTTAGGAAAGATCAGCTTTTTAAAAGAACACGCTATCAGCTGTTTTTTTTTTTTGTGAGCTGACTAATCACAGCAGAGATGAAGCAGGGTTTCATGTATGTTGGAATGACAAAATGACAGCGGAGATGGTACCTGTAGAGAAGTTAGTCGTTTGTCATTCTTATAAAATGTCAGAATGGCAAGGTTCCCCCTGTCATTGAAATTCTGGGAATGTTATAGATTATTATTTGCCAATTGTGGCAACTGGTTGTCATAGAAACAGTGTGCACGTTGAACAACCTGCTTTTTCAAATTTCTGCAATTTTTTTATCTACAAAAATATAAAATTAAAAAGCAGAATAGTGTGAGCTCTCCCTAAGAAGACCAAAAAACACTTTCAACACCTAATGGTCAATACTAATATTAACAGTAATAAGCTCTTACAGTGTAGCAAATATTGTTAATATGCAGAAAATATTTTTAAATCAGGACCAAAGACTAGGAAAAACAGAAGTATGATTAATTGAGAATATTAAAGCTTGAAAAGCAAAGTCAAACTTTATAGAAACCATTGTTTTCAAACTGAGGGAAAACAGGATTGGGATAAAATGGAAATAAATGTCTTTAACATAGTTTAAAGTGACATGTGGTCTTGCCTTCAAAATGACTTGTCAGTAGTAGAGACTGTATACGCTGGTTCCATGCTCTTCTCCTGTTGCTGAATGGTTTGAATTTATTGTCCCAGTAGCAGTATACAAACTAGCGTACAAGACAGAATTAACCTGCCAGTAGACCTTTTTTACAGCTGAATAGCAGATAAACACAGGTGTTACTAATGACATTAATCACAGCGCTATAACAGAGCCAGGGTCTTGCTATTGTTCATGCTGGCTCATCGGAAATGTTCAGTGTAACAGAACCTTAATTAGTGCCATTAGAAACACCTGTGTTTACCTGCCATTCAGGTCAAAAGGCTGCTGTGAAAAAGGTCTGTTCAGCACCATCAGCACCGGTAAGATCGTGGACAGCTCAGTCAACCCAAACAAAAATACACTTTGTAAAAATGATGCAATGCAGTGTTTGTGTAACTTCTGACATGAGAGAGGCTAAAACAAAACAACTTATTTAAGTAGCCCAAAGTGAACATTTGACTTTTATACAACACTGCTGCAGCCTACTGAGGAGTCATGAACCACTGTATTTACACTGCAGCGTATATATCAAATTTGTAGTTAGACATTTAAATTAGTTTTTTTTCTCTGCAAATAGCTCAGTTCAGAATGATCATTTAAAAGAAGTGGAGGAGCGCTGACAAACATGTACTGTACATACAACACAGAACAGTTGACCAATGCCTTGTAACTATGCTGTTAATACCTCTGTATACCAAAGCAAGCCTATCTCACATGCTGCAATACAAAACCTTAAACACTCCAGAGATGGATACAGTCTCATATTTTGCCAGTTGGTGTTACTGGCACCTTTTGCAGTGCTGATAACTTTCTCTGCAGAAAACAAGGTATAACAGGAAAAAAAAAAACTTTTGTGTCTGTAGCTTTATTGTTCTGATTCTCAGCAATACAAAATAGATATAGCCAAACGAATAAATCACCATGGTAACCCATTGCCATACTAAACTTAAAAACTATTAATGGCAGATAACACCAATAATGTAGCCAAGAAACTTTTTGTCTCATCTGCCTCCTGTATCTGTGATCACCCTGGTTTGGCTTGATATGGATCGGTATCTTTTGCCAGCAAGATGGAGAATATCAACTCTTTAAAATGTCAACAAGCATATCTTACACTTCTTGAATCATCATGGAGCTTCAGAGCTTTCAGAGATGTAATTACAGAGGTGATCATGATATTGTGTTATTCGCTTGTCAATAAGCGGTTTTGTTAGTTTGTGATTGCCTTCAGCTGAACTGCTCTGAATTTGAATTCAGAGGGCAGCAAATCTTAGACTTGATGCTGTTCTGTCAATGTTCCTGCAAAATTTAAACTGACATATCACTTTGTAGCGCAGAATCAGAACAATGACGCCAATTAAAATCTCCCTCATATTTTGAAGAAAGAATCAGTTATCAGCAAAATTGCAAGGCGTGTCAGTAACAGTCCAGATGTGTATTTGTTATGGAAACAGTGGTATGCTCCCAGTTTTACATGGCAGGGTCCTCCAGATGCCTCTCAAAACTTCACCCTGATCTTAGTAGAAGCAGTTCCAGTTCCTTTTCCTTATGTGGAATGCGGGTGCTCAGTTCACCTCACTAATATATACAAAACTATACAGCTGCCTTCCACTTGAACTTGGTGTGCTCGTTTGAGATATGATAATACCAGAGGAATCAAACTCAACATGTATCCTCTCCGATTCCCTGTGTGTACACAAACTGCAGAATGTTTATACTTCTATGTCATTTGACTTACGTAACTTAACCGATGCAAAAGCAACAGTCCGATTTGTTGTTGCCGAGTCACACTATGCATGTTATCTTGTAGAATAGTCATTCCGACAAACCACAAATCATGTAATATGATATGATACTGCACTATTAATACTAATACACTGTATATATTGTTTTACATCTGCTGATTCTTTATATTGTTTGTTAGCTTTCATAAAAGAATATTTTTACTTTCACTTTCATATATTTGCCAGTGTTCTTTACCCAAAAATGAAGAAATAGGTCATGTTAAGCATTATTTGCTCAAGCAGTCACTTTACAGTAACATAAAGTGCCTTTTTATTTGTACTACATCTGCCTCTGAGGGACTTTTTCGTACCTGCAAACTAGGGTTGGACAACTTTGGTTGTGCCAGGGTCTGAAAAAATTTACAAGGTGCTGTTACATGTGTCTCATATTTTCAACTAAATGATGTGATTCACCTTTCCCTAGCAGATAGGAGTATGTTGGAAAGGCCTGAACAACTCCCTGGATAACAACACTGGTTAAACTGCTACTGAACAATGTAATCTGCTTTCTGTCAGTGCAGTGGACAGTCAACTCTGCTTTCATGAAAATGCATCTGATGTGATCTGCTGGCTTGTTACATAAACAGATGCAAAGTGGTCCTACTTCTCAAAGAACATCTGTTTACAAGTACTGTTAAAACCTCAGATGTCATTTCACATTAATCACAGAGATGACTTTTGAATTTCACATCCTACAGCTGAATCCTAAAATATTATATTTCCTGAAAAATACTCAAACACCAACAAAGTTGTCACTGAGAGAATGTGCTTTGATCTTTGGGGAATATTTTGGTAATAAGTGCTCTGTATAAATGCTGACCACTTGTGTAATGACGTTTTTGTCATCTACATTAAGTGTTAACTGCACTGCATTGATGTAAGTTAGTCTACCAATGTTGGCCTGATGGGGAGGGAAAGTCATCCTCTGGTTCTGTTCAAATATCATTGAGAAAAGTTTGATTTCTCCATGTGGAATTTTATGTAAAATTATCCTACAGAGTACATTAAATAAACAGAAGGATTCCATTTCTGCCTGAAAATATCTTCCCTTGATTGTAATCACTGACTGGGTTGCTGCGTTTTATTTTTACAGTGTTTCCTTGCAACATTTTTTCCCCAGTGGCATGCTAATGCTCATTTTTAAATGTAAAACCTAGTGCCCTGATATTACATTATCTAACATTAAAAGTGGGATGTCTCAAAAGTTTCTCAAGCTGATAAATCTTTTTTGCTACATTTAAGTAAATAAATTTTAATCAATCAATCTCCGAATCTGGCTGCTAGAAATTTACAGAGAGTAATTTTTATGGACATTCTGCTCAGAACTAAAGAGCTTAAAGAGCTGACCAGTCTTGTTCTTACCAGTTGGTCTAATCCTTTTATTTTTTTATTTTTTCCTTCAAGTATTAAGTTTCCACACAGAAATGTGGTAATGTACTGTATTCTGTATTTTCAAAGATACAATTTAAAACGGTGCATATATTTATTTTTATGACTTTTCTTTCGGCTGCAATACTTTATGGAATTATAAACATTTAAAAAAATGTAGGATATTACAAGTCTTGGCATGGGTATTGATTTAAATATTCATAACTGCGACGGAAGTTGGCTTCATGCTGACGTTGCCGTTAGAATATTTACGGAGAAAACAACACCCACAAATGCATATTTAAGTTCATCATATTAATATAATATTTTACATATTAATCAGTTAATTCATAATATAACTTTTCCAATAATTAGATTTACTGGGATCACGAATTTGGACATGCGCGGAAGTGCACTTCCGGACGGCCGATACAGAACTACAATATTCTCATTAACCCATAAATCGCCGCATTCACAATGCAGCCTGCTGTCAACACTGTAGATGACACACCTTCTTTGACAAATTAACGCTAGCTACAAACCCGGAAACAGTGTAACCTTCTGACAGCAACCACTGTAATGGTTACTGATCTTGCAGACAAAAATGACATTATCAAATTCAGTGTCCTGAAAGAGCCTTTATGAATCAAACCAGGACCGAGGCTACTGCGCGGATATCGAACAGTTTGCAGTGGCGTTAGCTAGTTAGCTGGAATCTGGTCGGTTGTTGGGTTGTTGTTTCCAGCCAGCTGGACGTTTTGCCACCCAGTCATTCTATTTTCCGTCATTTTCTTCGTCGATATTGTATTGCCATAATTAAGGGTTCAGAATGGACAGGGAGGTGGACACCACAGGCCGAGTCCCAGCTGACTCCGGCCCGGAGAGGAAGCGGAGGGTACACGGCATGCTGAAACTGTACTATGGCCTGAATGAGGAGGGAAAGGCCGTGGACCAACCGGAGTCCCTGGACCCCTGCGATATCAACGGGCCACATTTCGACCATGAAGTTTATCTCAACAAGGTAAGCACGACCTGTTGCATTAGTTTTTAAGACGTTTGCACTCCTTACGGTCGCTAAATTCAAAGCATGGTCTAATGTATAGTGCTGACTATGTTTTTTGTTGTCATCGTAAACATCAACCAACTGCTAATCCGTATAACCTTATGCATCTAACTTCTATGTTTGTGACAAAACCATTTGATGCAAAAGACAAAAGTCG
>OMLF01012720.1:65613-82555 GCA_900302615.1 Holocentrus rufus | reverse complement strand
GGACCACAAAACAGTTGTATTTCGTTTTTTTTTTTTTTTTTTGCACAGAGGCTATTGAGTCACATGACAGTTGTCAGCTGACTCATTGTTGTGTTATTGGTTTGATTCCAAAAGCATAATGATGAAAATATGAATGAGAGGATCTGAGAGTGTCTCGAAGCCTTAGTTTTCTAAGGATATCCACTATGGTGCAAAGATCAGGCTGTAGGGCTAACACACTAATAGGCTCCTTCAGTGAGCCAAAGAATGTACTGAGAACAGTTTGGGATGCAGTTATGATTAAGTATGTGGATTCTTGAAGAGAAAACCAAAAATAATTACCGGCAAGTAATGCAGTTTTCATGACGAAGCAATCTACATGAATTAGCCAATGGCCATTAAGGTAATGGGGAAAAATAACATTACACATCAAATCCCCAGTAAACATAACTAAAGATTGGTTAACCATTACCTAATTAATTTCAAGAACCGTCCTGAAACCTCTTGTTTTGTGGGATAACAGTGGAATAGTGGGAAGAGAGCAAGTATGTCCATTAACTGGCAGAAGTCAGTTATACCAAAGGATTATGGGTGCCGAACTCTTCCTAACATTGTGCCCAGGTGGGAAAAGAATATCGAATGAAAAAAGCTGTGTATTTTCTTGAGAAATATGCTATATTGGAGCTGCAGAAGTTCTTTCATTATAAAGAATGATGACATTTTCAATAAAGTAGTCTTTTGAATTTCAGCGATGAAGTGCTGTTTTTAATGTTAACCACTGTGGATGTTGGTGTCTTTGCCGAACTGTGACTGCAGCTGAGAAGAGAGTGCTCTCTTGGAGAACTGATGGACCAGGAGAGCTGCATGGTCAAGCAGATCCGCTCCTTGGACAGTGACATGCAGACGCTGGTGTATGAAAACTACAACAAATTCATATCTGCCACAGGTGAGGTTGAATTATTGTTAAAATGGTATGTTTTGTTGAACTGTTCACACCTCAATAGTGAAATCATGCCTCCATCTTGTTCTAGACACCATCAGAAAGATGAAGAATGATTTCAAAAAGATGGAAGATGAAATGGATTGCCTCTCGGCCAACATGGCTGCCATCACAGAGTTCAGTGCTTGTATCAGTGGCACTCTTCAGGACCAACACACACAGATTACAAAACTCTCAGGTGAAGCCTCAGACTGGCAATTCCGTTCTCAGTCTTGTTGAGTCAGTTGTGGGACACTTCATAATGTGCAAAATGTCTGTTTTTGTCGCCTGTCACCCCCAGGGGTCCACACTCTTCTCCGGAAGCTGCAGTTTCTGTTTGAATTGCCTGCTAGACTAAATAAGTGTCTGGAGCTGCAGGCCTACGCTCAGGCAGTGAGCTCCCACCGCCGCGCCCGCTGTGTGCTGCAGCAGTACAGTCACCTGCCCTCCTTCAAGGGAATCCAGGACGACTGTCACGCCATCATGGACAAGCTGGCACAGGAGCTGAGACAGAAGTTCAGGTGGGAATTCGCCAGCTATTTTCAGATCTGAGCGAGGGAACAGGAAATGAGACAAGTGTAGTTCAGCGTTGGAAAGAAATGTGACTGACAAGAGTGACTGACAGGTTTTTATGATTCATGTTTATTGATTAAATAAACAGCAGAGATGACGTATCCTCATTTTGTTTACTCAGACTGTTTTGCTGTCAGGCTGCTGTGGGGCTCGGTGATATGGAAAAAATTAAGCATCACAATGTCTTTAACCGAATACGTCAAAATCGATACTGTAATGATATTGTAGGGATATCCATTGGTGCTTTGAAGATATTTACACATTACATACACAAAGTTTTGATAAACAGTCATTCGTAATGTGGATATGATAACCAAAAATGATCATCCTCCAGATGTTTTGTCTTTGATGGATTTTGTTCTTATCTGTGCAACCTTTTTGCACTTTGAATTTCAAAATGTTGATTGAGAGCATCCTGTAAGCCTAATTATTCCCATCTCATAAATACTATATTGTAATCCTATAAATGAATGTAATGCACAAAAACAAAAAGCACTCTTCCTCAGGTAGCATCAATACCAAGTGAGAAACATTGCACCTTAGTAGATGCCTTACTTTTTTTGTCCATTTCTTGCTTTGTAGTGCTTGTATTTTTTATTTTATTTTTTTTTGCACAATATGCAAATAACCTCCTGTTCTATTTCACATACTCTAACCCATGGGGAACCAATTTCCCCCTCTGTCTTTTCCTGTGGACCAACCTTTTTGTGTGTGTGTGTGTTCATAGGGATGGTGGGTCAAGCGCCAAAGACCTATCAGAGTGTGTAGAGCTGCTGCTCCAGTTGGATGAACCAGCGGAGGAGCTCTGTGATAAATTCCTGAGCCATGCGCGATCTCGACTGGAAATGGATCTCCAGGGCCTGGAGGCAGAGATAAGACCGTACCCATCAGCCTCAGCGGAGAGTGATGCCCCCGGCGGTTCTGCCCGCAGACCATCGTCTGCCACAGCCGCCGGATCTCCCACTGATAACTCCCCTCAAACCAGCGCTCTGCCCTCTCCCAGCTCAAAGACTGATATCCTGGAATTCATTGACAGGGGCTGTAATGAATTTGTCAGCAGCTTATGCCTGGTAATTACCTCTTATCAAGAACTATTTATCAACCATGCTCAGACGGGAGAGCTGGCATCCAAAAATATCCCTCAGATGGCGAATGGCAAACTGCACGCCTTTGTCGATGATCTGGCTGCTCGGTATTTCTCGCTTGTGGAGCGGAGGATACAGGAGGAGAAAGGGGTGGGCGATAACTCCCTCCTGGTCCGGGCCCTCGACCGCTTCCACCGCAGGCTGCAGGCCGTGGCCAAGCTGCTGCCAGGCTCCGCCGTGCCCAACCAGGGGACGGAGATCGTGATCCACGCGGCGACGGAGCGAGTCAAGCAGTACCTCGCGGCCCTCCAGAGCTTCTACATGGACAGCTTGACGGACGTGAGGCAGGCGCTGGCCGCCCCCCGGCTCGCTGTGGCCGGGGCTTCGGTGGCGGCAGGCGGGGCCCTTCTGGGGGGGCCGGCCTCTGGCAGAGACGCTCCCACCAGCCTGCCTGAGCTCCTCTCCTCTCTGTCTGCCTCCATTCTTAATCAGATTAAATCGGTTCTGGCGTCAGTGCACCTCTTCACCGCTAAGGACATTACATTCTCCAACAAGCCTTACTTCAAGGTGAATGGTTATCTGTTTGTTGTTAAAGGAGCAGCTCACACCAAAATGTTCTCATTATGTACTCCCCCCTATGTCAATTGAAAGGATGTTGAAGTTGAAGGACCACCAAACACAGCCAGTTTACCCCTGTAGTTTTCACCTCAGCCTTCTCCCAAGTGTTTAACTTTGATGTCAGTGCTTTTTATCAGACGACAAATCAGGACAAGAAGATTGGGCACAGAACACCATTGTTATGGTCACGGTATAACATCAACATTATCATTTTATCCCGCTAAAAATGCTCTTGGGAGTGTGTTATTTATTTATTTATTTATCTTGTTTTTTTTAATAGAAATAAACAACAAAACTGTAGCAGCTGACAAAAAAACATCACATTTGAATGTGCCCTAAAGTGTCACCCTTCACTTCTTTTCAAACCACGCGTGCAGCTTAATCCAAGTGTTTTGCTGCCAAATGATTCAAGTGTGGCTCCAAAACTCTGATATTTACTTCAGTACCTCTAATTTAGGATTTGTGGTCATGTCAGTATTTTGTTGATGCCCTAATAGCTTTTTATTAGAGCCACAAATTATACACCAGACATCCAAAAACAAACAGGAGTCTCATCTGGCTTTGGAGGAGATATTTTACAAACAATATTAGACCCTGGAACTTTTACCCACCGACATTGCTGACATCACTAAAGGCACATGAATCCCTGATTTGTCCTTCCATGGTATAGTGTCAGTTTTCCTCACTGACAATGCTTTGTACAAGAACTTAGGAGAATAGTCTCACACTAAAGTAGAAAGCAGTCTCTGGGGAGTCTTCCACCAGAGCGCTGTGGGATGTGTGTGTGACCTGAGCAAAATCTGAGTGAGAAAAATCTCAGAGATAATGAGGTACTTATTGGACTTTAAGATCCCCAGTGCAGCTATTGGCTACATGACACTTGGATGACGCTCCACAAGCTGTTCAGAGAGATTTGATTGACATTTGATGTTATTCTGAAACTGTAAAAAGGAACAACGTCAGCAGGCTCAAATTCAACTGCGGGGGCTAACTCTCTCTGTGTTTGGTGGTCCAACAAGACTCCTGTGGCGTATTTATTTAATCTGAGGTCCCCTACCTAGTCTTAGAATTTGTGATTGCACAACAAGAGTGACGGTCCTTGGTTTTGTGTTCTTGTCTCTCAGGGTGAGTTCTGCAGCCAAGGTGTCCGTGAGAGCCTGGTGGTCAGCTTCATAAAGTTTGTGTGCCAGTCCTCTCGGCAGTTTTGTGAGAGCGCCGGAGACAAGGGAGGCTCGACTCCCCCAGCCCTTCTGTTGCTGCTGTCTCGGCTTTGCCTGGACTATGAAACCTCCACCATCTCCTACATACTCACTCTCACAGATGAACAGTTCCTGGTGCAGGTAAATGTCTTGTTGCTGTCAGAGAATAAAATGCAGCCCAGACCCCATTATACTGTTAAAGCACATTATTTAACTCCAGGTGGACACGTTTTTTTAAATGTACATTTTACGTCAATCCTGAGGATCTCTATCGTTTTTGCACATCCATCATTTAGATGAGACCATTCTTACATTTACATCAGCTAATTATTTGAAGATTAGTTGCATAGATGCAGTGTCTTCAGATATTTGCACAGAGTTAAAATCTATTATTTCAGCTGAGTTGCAAGCTGATAAGAAACTGTTCTGTTCCTTTTTTGGGGGGGAAAAAAAGATCTTTGCCTTTCAATATTAAGCAAACAGCTTTAAAAACTTTTTTCCCGTGTGTTTTGAATTTGTATTTTAACGCCTCGAGTAGTATCCAGAAATGATCATCACACACAAGGGGGTGAAATAATTATTCATCAGACGTGATGAAGCTTGACAGAAAAATGTGTTGTTTGCCCTTTTCCTGCAGTGCCCTTTAGTATTAAATATCTGCTCTCGTCAGCACCTTGGAAGGCTTCACTGTAATGCACAGGGCAGCTACAGCTTGGAATTACTATATTGCATGACATAATTTTCCTAAACATAGGCATAGAAATGAAATGTTGGATGCAAGAAGTTTTCTTAACCCTAACCATAAAATCTGATTAAAATCTTTGTGACAATGAAACTGCAGCCTTGTTTGTTTGGCTCTTTTTCCAGCACCACAGTCCGGTCACAGCAGTCACAACATTATGTGCAGAAGCCAGGGAAGCAGCACAGAAACTACTGAACCACTATGTCAAGGTAACACCCACTGAGCCCTTTTTCTTACCGAAGAATAACAGAGCTAACAGTGCAAGAACATACTTCTACAAATGGCTTTTTTTCTCACCTATATTATGTTTCACATCCTGCCTATGATGTGGTTTTGTTTGCAGGTTCAGGGTCTGATCATCTCCCAGATGCTGAGAAAGAGTGTAGAAACCCGAGACTGGGTCAACACCATAGAGCCTCGAAACGTCCGCGCTGTGATGAAGAGAGTAGTGGAGGACACTACCTCCATCGATGTGCAGGTGACACCTCCTTTGATCACAATTGTGTCTTCTCCATTCTGTACACCTATTATTTTATTAAAGAATAGTTCACCCAAAGTACAAAAAAAGTTGTTTCCCCACTTACTTAGTTTCTGTGTAATTTGGCGAGGGTTCCAATCTGCAGTAATCTCCCTCATCTGTCAACCCAATACAATAAGGCAGGATGTTTTTGTTTTTTTGGTGGAGATTAAACCGTCAGTGGTTGACATGTGAAAAACTCATCAGCAACAGCTCTTTCCCAAAACAATGACATAGATACCTGACATAATCCAAAGCCCTCAGGGGTAAAGAGAATCACAGGAACTATTCCCTGCAAAAGAAAACCAGCAAACTGTATCTGTCCAACCCAAATTCGTACCTGTTGGGGGCGGGTAGATGCAGCTTGCTGGTGTTCTTTGGCAGAAAATAATTCCCAACGGAAGTAGAGGTATGTAGGAAAATAGCTTTTTTTTGTACTTTGGGTGAACTGTTCCTTTAATACCCTTGCGCTCTCCCATAGGTTGGTCTTTTATATGAAGAAGGTGTGAGGAAAGCTCACAGCAGCGACTCCAGCAAGAGGACTTTCTCTGTCTACAGCAGCTCGAGGCAGCAAGCCCGCTACGCTGCCAGCTACACTCCCAGGTATCAGAGCTAAATACGACTTCTTCCACCCAAAGGCTCATATTTTGAGATTTACACGGGGTTTGACTCTGGTTTAAATTAAAGCAAAATACTGAATTTAGCGAGTTTCTGGCTCTCGTCGGTTCTCTGCTCGGCCGCTTTTGCAATGCCTATAATCAACTGTGAAATATGAAAGTCAAGCCACATTGCGTTCCGTTGGACCTAAGTACCCTTTCAAATGGAAAAGCCAAATCCGGCTCTGCACACTTTTCACACATTGTCATCAAGAGGCACATTTTGGAGCTCTTCCACTGCCAGTGCATCTACAAAGGGTGCACCCTAGGTAATTTTACTGGTGTATGAACATATTTCTGGCTGACACTTGATAGCACCATATTGATCTCAAAATTACGAGGATGTTGAAGCTCAAACATCCTGCAAGACAACAAAGTCAGTCTCCGGTTCGGTGTCAACAGCTCTGGGCTGTTTTCTTGATTTCACCGGATTAGAATTTTTGCTCTCTGGTTTCAACCTTGGGGGTGAGAGTCGATGATATTCATAAATATTAACTGAGCTGTTTGACATGATAAGATCAAGGTGAATTGTGTTTTATTGTGGAATCTTAGTGTTTTGCTTCCTGTGAAGCACTGATATCTGTGCCTTGTCTGCCTGTAGTGCTCCCATGGATACTAATCTACTGAGCAACATCCACAAGCTCTTTTCTGAAAGGATTGACATCTTCAGCTCGGTGGAGTTCAACAAGGTGAGTGCGGATATTCATTTCCAGTTATTCGTCCTTCAGCGTTGTCCTCCACTGACGCTCCAAACAAAGATTTCCCTCCATCCCACCCACTCGCTCACCCCTCCTCTCACTCTCCCAGGTCTCGGTGATGACAGGAATCATCAAAATCAGTCTGAAGACGTTTCTCGAGTGCGTTCGACTGCGCACCTTTGGACGCTACGGCCTGCAGCAGATCCAGGTGGACTGCCACTACTTGCAGATGTACCTGTGGCGCTTTGTCTCCGATGAGAACCTTGTGCACTTCCTGCTTGACGAGATAGTGGGAAGCACCGCCCATCGCTGTTTGGACCCTGCCCCGATGGAGCAGAGTGTGATCGAGGTCATCTGCGAGCGGGGTTAAACGTTAAAGGGGTAGAAGCAAAGCCACAAACACCAGTGACAAATTACTGTGATTATGCAATGGTTCCTCAAAAACTGTTTATCACAATTTCTGTCTTTTCTGTGGGGTCCACATGGTCATAGAATTGTCGTTTTAATGTAAGACTATTGGCATTATTTGGGAGGAAGCAGGAAGATCTCTCATAATCCAGCTTTTACCTATTTGCTGGGTCTCTCATATTGTGTTTGGATGTATAGACACACTTGTAAACATTCATTAATGGTGGTTGGACCTCAAGATTAATATGACAAATAGGCAAAAATCCAAACATAAAAAGTCAATAAAATGTTAAACACTGCATGAAAGGTGTACTTTCCTCTGTTTAAGGAAGATCACGGTAAATTTAGGATTCACCTCTGATTTGTGTATCATTGGGACAGTAAGTATTGTATGAGCATTTAAAACTCTCCAAATGCAAGAAACAAAATGTGGCTGTTGTGTCATGAGGTGTATGTCATTCAGTGAAATCAGAGGCTGGAAGTTACAGGAGTCAACCATACAATGTTTTGTAGCAGTTACCAAGCAGAATATTTATGCCTTGATAAATCACTGCAGATACTCTGTCAGTCAGTGCAATTGGTTGTCTTATTAAAGGCAGCAGTATGAGTCAGGAGCAACTCAGATGTCTCTAGCTAAGATAAAAAGAAGTGAATGTTCTGCGGGTAAAACTAACCCTGTCCTAGTACACGAGAAAACATATTACAGATTTGATATTTCCTTTGAGTGGCATTCTACTCAAAGGAAAAATAAAATTTCAGGATGTGAATGTTTGGCGAGCTCTCACACTGTCGGAGAGCAATGTACTGTGTAAATCCTCTGTAAATAAAGACTTTTGGGGATCCTGTGGTGGATGACTAATTTAATTTGCAGTCTGAATGTCATCTGATAATGTAATCTAAGTCTAATACCAATTAATTGCTGCAGCAGACTTGTCTCTTGCTTCAGAATTTAATTATTTTGGCTTTTCTGTGTGCTTCTTGCATAACTAGAGTAGATTTAAATATAAATGTCAATAAAGTGCACAATAAAGTGTATGAATGCAAGATTCAAAGTGCCTCCCTGCTTTATTTCCAGATAAACCTGACTTAACCCCTGAGAACAACAGCCTTGCATGCAGTATGTAAGCCTTGCAGTTGGCAGCCAAGCTATGGAAAAGAATTCGTTACAACAAACCCAAGTAATTCACAAGAAAAAATTAAAACACAGGCGTTTCTTCCTGATGGTACTGCAAAGGTGTCTCTACTCGCCACCGTACGTCTATATCTGATTGGCTAAAGCCGCTCCTCTCCACCCTCTTCAGATGACAGTGGAGGAATCTGATTGGCTGAGGGACGATTCATGCTAAAAAACGTGTATTTGGGGGCGCGTCCACCTGCAGCCTGGATACACACAAGTTCCATTAGTGCACGCTCCCGTCTACACCTCCATGCTTTACACCGGTAAGACACTACTTGCTGTATTAAAAAAGCAAACAGCATCTACTCTTTCTATACACACTCTCTCGCTACAAAGTCTTCTTGTCTTTAGAGGCACCGTCATGACATTTTATCGCGTATTAACATCATTTCAGTGATGGGGCAGTATAGTAGGTTACTTCACGGCCTTTTCTCTCGTCTCATAACAGAAATGCCAGTCAGCATGGACGCACAGTGTTCTGGCTTTAGACTATAAAATGACAGCACTATATTTGATGGGACGACTCGTTATTACTGTAGACATCGCAATAATATCAATAATACGGGTAGGAAACCCTCGGCATCAAAGAAGTGCACATTGACATTAAAGAGCTCTCTCGGGTATCGTGCTACCTTCAAGTGCTTCTCGTAAACTTTATATCCCAGCATGGAAGACTTTGAATATGGCTTCTCGAGCGTTCGGTGCTTCTGGTGGGAAATAAGATTAAATTGGACCCTGAAGCAAAAGTGAGGTTTTGATTGTTGCGATTTTATTTTAGTAATCAAGCAGCGAGGAGGCAGATTGTGTTGCAGTGGCGGTGATGGAAAGGCAGCAGTGTTCATCAGGCTTGTAATTGATATGTTAATTAATGTGTTATGAATACATTTTGCGATATAGTACTGTTGATTGAATTGTCTTTCATAGTGGAAAACTAAAGATCTATGTCTATGAGTTTATGTGTGGCAAATAATACCAGAATATTTAGATAATTGCATAAAACGAGTTGATGGCACATCAACGTCTCGTCTAATTATAGAAAATTCTCACTTTCCTTGTTGCATTAACCACTTTTGTTGGGTTGTTACTATGCAATCATTTATAATTACAGTTTCCTAAATCCTTACAGTATTTGAAGGCAGCATAATTATGGCTGTCTGCAACAGTGACCAAAGTACACCCACTGTCTGAAAACAGACACTGTATATGAGAATAAACGTCTCTCCTGGAAATTCTCTAATGTATCATTTCACTTCTTTGCGTTCAAGATGGTTTTATGTCTCTATATGTAATAAGACTCATAATGTGCATTGCAAATGTTACAGTTAAATCATTTTCATAACACAAGCCTTCTTTTATTGAGTCCGATTTATCAATGCAAAGTTTGGGTGTTTACATATTTATAAAGTTGAAGACATAGAATTGCATTAAAAGGTTTTGCAGATTATGCTGAATTATCTTTGGGAAACAAAACATATCCTGAAAAATATATTTATAAGTTACTTGTTATTCCTTTTGTAGACTCTTAATCAGTATTGTTGATTGAATTCTGTTTTTCATTTGATCCTTATTCGTTTTTATCATTTGTTTTTTATTGTTTGAACTTTATTTGCCCTATCATTTTCACAGGAGACTGATGATGAAGCCGAACAGTCAATCAATGAAACACAGATCCTCTCACAGCGCCGAGCGGGAGTTTGGAGGGACCCTGGGTGAGTCACTGCAGATGCCTTCTGGGATCATCCAGCCTCTCAGAGTCTGGCCAGCTTGTTCTGTGGGCACCGTGTGGCTGCCAACTTCACTTTGATTAAGAACTGTCTTAGAAATAAGATATTTCCCTACACAAAACCATAAACAGATGCCCAACGTTGTACTGATCCACTCGTAGCATAATTTACTGGAGCAGGGTGCAAAAATCATCTTAGGAAAACTTTTAATTTAATCTATTGATGCCACAGCTGTGGCTGTCATATAGCTTCCTCATCTACAAATGGTAAATTAACTTCAAAGTGGAAAGACTAAAGATTATATTTTTAACACCCTCAAGGCTATTTTGTTGGGATGACATCTTTTAAAAAGAAATCAAAAATAACAAAAAAACATTAAAAAGAAAGAGAAACCCGTTTGAGGTTTTAAGTATGTTCAGTGAAGTCAAAAGAGTTTGTGATCGGTGTTGATTTGAAGTTGAAGTTGATTTGTTTGAAAGAAGAAATAATGTGGCAGCGAAGTGAACTTGCCAGCTCAGCCACCATATTAACAACAAAGAACAAACACTGGTCTTACCTGAGTAACTTACAAGTTATTAATTAATTTGTCCATGTATTTATTTTCTTTGAACTTCATGATGAATTATTGTTTCTTAGTCTTTGTTAAAGTGATTGCCTGTCTTTGCCATCCTCAGATGTTAAAAACAGCTACCACTATAAATATTAAAATGAGATAAAAGCTGTCACCAGAATAGACCTTCCTGACATGTAAAGAGAGTAAACACAGGCGTTGCTAATGACATTGATTAAGATCAGAGCCAGGGTCCAGCTGTTGTTCATGCTGGCTCACTGGAAAGACTCTGCTACACCTGAATTGAAGGGAACCTTAATGAATGTCATTAGAGGATATGACCCTACTGAACTGAGCCGTGAGTTTAGCATATTGTCACACCTTTACTTATAAAACTTTTTCCTGCCACTATTCAATCATTTGAAATGGCTGAATTATTCACCTGCAAACATATATTTCTGGCATTACCCTTCAACATCACATAGCGTCATTGGTTCCTCATGTGTTGACCTCTCCTTTTAATAATTTGAATGTTCTTGACTGCTGTGTGTATTTATATAAAGGCCCTTCAGCCAGGCATGAAGACACCCCAACAACCTGTATTCTACATTACTGTTTTCTGGGATTAGCTGTTGTCTGATGTTTACCATTGTTTTCCATATTCGTCTCTCAGGTGCCACATGCATTCCTATCTTTCTTCCCCTGACGGTGCTCTACCTGACCAGTGTGTGTCGATCCCCCGCGGCCAGCGTGCTCCAGTGGCCGCCTCCACTGCCCCCCACCAGTCAGCTGTGGGACCCTCTGGCCCCTCTGCTTCTCCTGGGCTGGATCGCTCTGCACGCCTTCCTCTATTTGCTCCCTCTTGGAAGGGTAATAAGAAGTTCATCAGTTTCTTCAATTCAAACCACTCACTCGCATTAATTCCCACAAGTATTTAAAGCTGCATTTTGCAAGTTTCTCATAAGCTGTTGCCTTTGAAAACATTTGTTTGGGCATATGCTGCCTTCAATATTATTGCCAACCGCTGCAGCATCTTATTGGCTAAACAGAGTGTGACAGGCATGGCACGATAATATACCGTCTGCACTCCAAACAGCTATACATAAGTTGCACAAGTTTGATTAGTGAAATGCCTCTGCGAGAGAGATACTCACATTCTCCCAACTAAAATATCCATCTGCTGTGTGGCTTTACCGCCTGAGCTCTTAATTTTGTTCTAGCTGCTGCTCCACACATAATTATAAAGATGGCATGTATCGATGTGTTCAAGTCAGATTTACTGTGATTGTATTTACCGGCAGGTGTCTGAGGGATTAGTGCTGAGAGATGGAACACGCCTCAAGTATCCAATAAATGGTATTGTGGGGGTTTTGGGTGGGGTGACGTGCTTTTGCATTATTGATCTGTAATAACATTTGCAGTTGTAACATTTAAGTGCATGCCGATACTTTTATGGAAAACAGTGAATAACAGATTTTATGTACATGTGTTGAAGGTCCAATCTTAATCTGACAGTCATGGGGTTAGTTGAAGTACAAGAGTTTTGACGCATGATGTTTCAAAAAGAATACTTTTCCATCGACATGTAAAAAGCTCATGAACTGATGTGATTATACCCAAAATTTACATGGACAGACAAATCCTTCTTTTAGGTTTCCTGCTTTCTGCTGCTTGTGTCCTCGAGCGAAGCTTCACCGCGTTACACAATCTCAAATTCCTCCTTTTTCACCTTTTACCTTTTTTTTACAACAATCCCTCTGTCAATTCCCTTATCTCTCCACCGCTTGCCATAACATTTTATTTGGTTTGTTTGTCTCCCTCAGGTTTTCATGCCTTGTGCATCAGTCTTGTGTTGCTGATGCTGTTGCTGTGGCTGGGAGCTCCTCTGGGGCATCTGTTCGAGCTTCTGTTGCCTCTGGCAGTTTGTGCGATCGGAGTTTCATTCCTGCTCTCTTTCTACCTCTACATACGCTCCTTTTGGGCTCCTCACCATGCTCTCGCTTTGGGGGGCAACACAGGTGAGAGTGCAGTTTGGTCATTAAGGGAAAAATCTAACCTAAAACACAGCCTTAAGACAGTTAAAATAAACTATTTTGTTTGATGGTGTATTTTCCTGATTCCTGCAGGTAACTGGCCAAATGCAGACAACATGATGACATGCTTACATGTTTCCAGCATAGTTACAGTGGAGTTTCATAGCAGAAACATTTTTCACTCCTCGGCTACACTGGAGCCATTAGGCATGGAGTGAATGCAGCCTCCAAAGTAGGGCTGGACAATATAGACAAAAATCAAATATCACAATATCTTTTCCTGAATGCCTTGGTATCAATATTGTAGAAATAACCATTGATGCTTTCATATATTTTCATGTAAGAGATTTTTAATAAACAATCATTCGTAATGTGGACCAAGCAGGTAGTGGCAGAACAGCTCCAACAATCTAACTAGATCAGGAAACTGCATCCCTTAACTGTAATGCAGCCTTTAAAACCGGGAAAACACTTAAGTCATATCACTATATTGCGATATCCAAAATCCCAGACCATATCTAGTCTTATATCCTGATATCGATATAATATCGATACATTTCTCAGAACTACTTAAAAGTCTGTTCACCAGTGCTGCACTGGTTATGTTGTGACACAAGTAAAATGTGTGTTAAAGTATTGAGCTGCTGAGATGTCATACACACAAACAGATTCAAATTAGTCACATTAAAATAATGTTAAAATAATCATTCATACAATTTCTAGTATATGAAATTATATTGAAATTAAACTATTCCTCATTTTGCTGCGGATCCTGTGGGGAAAAAAACACTTTCTTAGCGTATACGTGTATTTCCTAAGAAGTGTTTAAATTCAAATAGGCTGTTTCTAGCGATTTGGATATTTTGATATAGTAAATGTCATCCTGTAGAATTGCCAAGTGCAATTTACATTTAAGTATTTTCAGTCTATGGCATTTAAGTACCTAAATGATGATTTACAACAGTGTTATGAGTGGGGAATAACCAGTGAAATGAGAGCGGTGGATGATCAGAGATGTTGAGTTGGCTGCTTCAGCAGGCAGAGCGTCACAGCAACATGACGCTGATGCTGCTGTAGATTCTATATAAAACATCAGCAGTAAACAAGGACAGTGGATACGCCAAAAAAAGTACATTTCAACAAATGCATTGAACATTGATTGAGTATTTAAGGGTGTCTTTTTTTCTTTAAACTGTGTATCCATAAAGATGTGAATTCTTGTTTGAGGCTTCATTGTGATGCCTTTATAATTGTTTTGAATTTGTAAAGCTGGTGACATCATCATTTTTCAGGTGCTGGTATTATATCACTGCTCTGTAACTGAAAATACACAATCATACCTTAAATCCTCATGTGACGTCTGTCTGTCCTGTCTAGGAAACCCCCTGTATGACTTCTTCATGGGACGGGAGCTGAACCCCCGGATTGGAAACTTCGACCTCAAATATTTCTGTGAGCTAAGACCAGGTCTGATTGGCTGGGTAAGTTGAACTTGTACGATGCAAATTGTACGATGAAGGTGCGTACTGGTGCAGGATTGGGATCCATTCACTTTCAGTTCATCCAATTCAGGAAGATCTTAAAATCCAAATGCTGACAATTATCTTACAAAGATTCATATACCATTTCATGTTACATTTGAAGTTGACCCCAAATTGGTGTATAATATAGGAAAAACTGCTAAAATTAAAGCAGAATGAGTGAAACCACTCTGATAATGTCTGTATAATATTCAGTACCGTATAACACACGACAAATAGCTTTCTAACTCCTCTGTCACTGCTGCCAGTTTTGTAAATTCAATTTGCTTAGGTTCAATAACTTGTTAATTCGCCCAAATGCACTGACATCATGGCTGTCACTGCTCTTGCACAGGGGAAATAAGGTAATACTGTTTAATTAAATGAAGGATTGCACGAACCTCATTTCAAAGCATACCCTCAAAAGAGCAAAGATTAAAAACGCGCAGCTTAATCAAATCTAAACCTTTCAAATTTTCATGCCCTGCAGTTCTGTATTATAAGTCTAACTCTATTCTGTTTGAAGGGTTCATTAAAACAGAAAGCCAATTTCTCTGATTCTGTGGTGACTTGGGTAATGTGCTACTTCAAACTAAACCTGCTGAATAATTAAAGATGTACTGTACATGCATGCAGTAATTAACGGTAATGGTCATTTCTGTTGGAGAACCTCACCAGGCCAACAGGAGGCGGTGTTGCTCTCAGCAATCCGCAGCCCACTGACTGATTCAGTGCGAGTCGTGGAAACTATTCTCTCTAATGACCTGACACAGTAAAAAGGATTTTTTGGAAAGCAGTTGTGCACAAAAATCATCAAGCCTGTGTGTCTGAGTTAGTAGACCTAATGCAGAAACAAAAATAACACTGCCTCAGATTAGCTTCCCTGCACTTATAATAAAAAGACAATTAAATACTGAGGCTGTAGAAGGTTTACTCTGCACACATCTCAGGGGCATCAGACACAATTCCTGAGGTTCAAACTGAAAAATGTTGATGTAACGGGTTCCTCATTATAAACCTGCACCAAAATGTTTTCCCTGTATGAGATTATTTATTTGAACATGTCTTATAATTGCAGAAAATGTCCCAAATATTGAAATTCTTATGCGTTAGGTCTCCCAAATCCCCTATTTAATGGATTTGCATAGAATCTGGGATATAAACCCCAAACAGTGTCAGTTGGACCTAAATCAAGTTCATAGTAATCAGGCAAGCTCAGCTCGAGTTGCAAGGCTATTTATAAATGGAATATGAAATGTTCAGACATGAAAGTTTATCATCAGTTCAGATGCCCGGATATGTACAATACAGGACTTTTCCCCAGCACAGCAACAGTGGGAAGTGAAGGTCATGGTGTCACCCTCTGATGGCTGCGTTCACGCCCACCATCCAGACACAAATATTACAACATATGAGAGACATTTTATCTGGCACTCAAGTGTTTCATTTAATAAAACAGCGATGGAAAGCACTTCCTCTCACCAACTGTGAATGTTTCTCCGGGGAGTCAATATGGCAGCATCAGTTGCACAGTAACATCCCTGCAACTTATGGACATTTTATATTAGTAATCTTTCAGAAATCTGTTTCATGATGAAGTCCATACCGTTCATGTTTGATGCAAAAAGGTATTTTCTTAATAGGAAGATGAATGGGGAATTTTTTTTCTTCCTAAAGTGAATTCAACCAGCTGCTATAGTTTTCTGTGTCTATGTTTTCTAAAAGCCTTTGCTGATTGCAGCTTATGTTTTGCTGTCAGTAAATCCCTGCTGCATTGTTTGCTTCAGGAAAGTGTTTTCAAAAAGGATCACAGTTTGATGAGTTTTTGATGATGCATCTATCACCTGGCTGGGAAAAACATGGTAAAATGCAGCGATGTGTAGGATACCTCAGACGTAATTAGTTATGAGATGAGTTCGTCTACCAAAGTACGAGACGTGCTGGTGGAAACGTCTGTTTATTCTGATGCTATAGTTTTTGATCTCAGTGTTTGATTTCTCTCAGGTGGTGGTAAATCTCGGCATGCTGATGAAGGAGGTGGAGCTCCGCGACTCCCCCTCCCTCGCCATGATTTTGGTCAACGCCTTCCAGCTGCTGTATGTGGCAGACGCTCTGTGGAACGAGGTGAGAGGCCGATCCAGGCATCCAGACTCATTCATTCATTTTTCATACCCAGTTATTGCTCTTCAGGGTCACGGGAGGGCTGGAGCCTTTCCCAGCATGCATTGGGTAGGAGGCACCGAAACACCAAGGACAGGCCATCAGTCCATTGCAGAGCTGACATATAAACAGTCAATGATATTAGATATTCACAGCTATGGGCACTAAGGCTGCAACTAATGATTATTTTCATTGTAGATTAATCTATCAATTATTCTTTCAGTTACTCCATTAATCATCTTGTCTAAATGTGAAAAATAATGACAAATGGTTATGGGAAGTCAACACAGCCCAAAGTAATGACTTCAAATCCAACCAGCAGCC
>OMLF01012720.1:7954-65593 GCA_900302615.1 Holocentrus rufus | reverse complement strand
CCCCGAATGAATTGATTATCAAAATTACACTTGATTGCTTTTCTTTTCTTCCGATCGATCAATCGTTTCCGCACAAATGGGCAGTTGAGTTTCCAGTTCATCTGATTTTCATATCTTTTGGAGCGTGGGAGGAAACTCAAAGCACACAAACACAGGGAGAATGCGTTGGAGATTCAAACCCCACATTTTGCTGTGAGGCAGCCCGGTGTTCACCACTGAGTCACACTGATCCAGACTCAGATGTAGAACTTATGCTAAGTGGCAAAGAATGCTAGACTTGAATTCTCATTCTAGTCCCGGCATGTCTGTTCCTGAGTGTTGGAGCTGAGACATGACATGCTTTCATAGCAGGGTCGTGACCTGCTAATGACATATGCTTGTTACTGTAACAAATAATTTGCATGTTATGTGAATAATGGGCGGGACGGTTGAAGATAATGTTTTTACGGACTACGAGGTTGTTGGCTGTTTTTCCTTGACTATGCAATGCTATGCAAAAAGTGAAATAAGCATGAATTTATCAGCGAGTCAGGCTGACAGTGAGAACCATGTAGATTCAACCATCAAATTTCATGCAAATTTTGCTCTAAACTGTCCTGACCCTCAACAGTTTTGCATAATACACCTTAAATTTGTACATTAAAACACCATCATTTTTCAGAATCAGAGAAAAACACCTTTATGAACAAACCTCTTTTTATATTGGCTGATTTTATAATGATCTTTCATTTCGTTTTTGATTCTTGTTAACTTTCTAGCACTTCATTTGCGTAAATTAAAATGAAAAATGCTTAAAAATACATAAAAAATTACTTACACTACAACTTTTTGTTTTGTCTTTTACAGTGAAGAAACTCCATTTGTCATGAAACATGCTATAGAAATACATTTTTTTCTCTGTTACTTGATCATACATCTTTATGTCATGCACTGTTTTAACAGGAGGCTGTTCTGACCACCATGGACATTGTGCATGATGGTTTTGGGTTCATGCTGGTGTTTGGCGACCTGGCTTGGGTTCCCTTTACTTACAGCCTCCAGGCGGCCTTCCTGGTCGTGCACCCTCAGGACCTCAGCACCCTTGGAGCCGCAGCTATAATCGCACTGAATGGTAATCCTGTCTTTCTTTTCTCATCCGGCAACAACCTGTTGTATTTTATACTGCAGCTACACATGATGGTGTTAACACTTTCTCCCTGCCATCAGGCATTGGGTATTTTATTTTCAGACGATCCAACTCACAGAAGAACCAATTCCGACGAGACCCTACACATCCAAGTGTTTCAAGTCAGTACATTTATTTAAATTTTCGCTTAATAATAGTCTGTAACTTAAGTCTATATATTTCATTTGTCCTTGTTATTACTTGCTACATTTCACGACTTGTTCTTCATAATGTCATATGACATGTATAATATATGCATACAAAGGAGAGGAGAAAATGCTTTTACTGTGTGATTCAGAGTCGATTACAGAATGAGACAATATAAAACAGACTCTAGTCCCAGCAGAGGGAGACTGGGAGTGAATAATAAACAGGTTGATCTCTGAAGTGACAGCCAAATCTAAAAAAAAAAGCCATGTCTGACTTGTCGATGTCTCCTTGCAGAGCTGGAGACGATTGCCACAGCAACAGGGAAACGTCTCCTGGTGTCGGGCTGGTGGGGTCTGGTCCGCCATCCCAATTACCTCGGTGACCTTCTTATGGCCCTGGCCTGGTCTCTGCCGTGTGGTGAGTCCAGATAAAACACAAACTGCAAGCTTTGCTTCACATGCAGGAATATCAAACTCATTTGGTCAGAGTCTTAAAGGGATATTTCACCCATTTTAAATATTTTAGATTATTTACTTAGCACCCATATGGTATATGGGGCAGTAGTGATGCTGTCCTGCTGTCATTGTTCTTGCTGTGCTGGATACTGGCTGGAGAGTCCCAGTCCTAAGTATTAAACTCCCAAGAAGTGGGAAATTGAGTTCCAAAAAAGTCTTGTTTGATGTGTATTTTGCAGCATAATCTTTACCATCAGTAGAAAAAATACAGTTGTTTTTTCCCCATATCCATCAACTAATCTATGAATTGACAATATGTTCATTATGGTCTACTGTAAGAACATATTGATTTTTTTAATAATGTATCCTTGTTCTCTCATCCTTATCATTATCTATGTTTATTTTATTTATTTTATTATTTTTTTACAGGGTTTTCACATCTCCTGCCATATTTCTACGTTGTGTATTTCACCGTCCTGCTGATTCACAGAGAAGCCCGTGATGAGAGGCAATGTAGGAGCAAGTATGGACTAGCATGGGACACCTACTGCCGACGTGTGCCCTACAGGATTTTCCCTTATATATACTGAGGGGGAAGGAACCCAACTCCCAGACCAAAACTGAATCGGACCAAAACTGTCGAACTGTGTCCTTTTGACTCCTTCCTTTGTGAGTTCTCACAAACAAGCAATAACCTGAAGTTTTAATCCATTTTCACTCTTCAAGACCTCAGAAAAATGCTGTGGGAGGGAATGTACCGGGACTTCACACTTTCATTCATAATGAATATGTATAGTGTCTGATGCATCGCTATTTTTACTCAGTGTGATTCTATACCTTTTTTAGGACAATTTTCATGATTTTAGGCTTCAATAAAGAATAAAATCTGCCCTCACCCTGCAGGGTGTCTGCAGGTCCTTACAAAGTCTTGAAATGTCTTGAGGCCAATTTTCTAAACATTGGGTCTTCAACAGTCTAAAATTTGAATTTAACTTCAACATTAGCATTTATCTAATTTCATTTTTTCATCCTTGTTTTGTTGATGTTATAAAACTCTTGAAGCCCATTATTCTGCACAAGGCACACAAATGTAATTAAAGCTCTTGACCTGCACCAGCTGCTTGCTCACACAGTGCACGCAGGTCGATCATTGACTCCCGCAGGTCCAGTCTGAGGTTATACATACTATTTCCACACGGGGGAAACAAAGGCGATGTGTGTGCTGGACAGTGGTATTTAAACATGGCTGCCATGGAGCCATGTGTGCTTTGGTCTACATGACGCTCTGTCACTGGCAAAAATGAATTAGTTCTGCCAGATTCTTTTCAAAATCTGCCACCATTTGTTTACATATGAGCATAAAAATCACGTCCTCTTCGTCATTGGCTGTAGCTCTTTACCAGCAATTTTCATTCATTGCCCCGACCTGAGATGCCTGATGTTGCAGCAGATGTTTGGGTTGTGTTACAAATTTTCAGCTGCACATTTTGTCACATAAAAACACAAGGAACGGCCCTTGTGTTGCTCTTTGTGTTTCCGTATGCATGCCTCATGTATGTGACGGGCCGAAGCCTTCTGAACCTAATACTGCCTTTGTACCTACCTGCTACACTTACATGTTGGGAAAACACCTAACATAGATGAATCCAACTCACTTTATACTTACCCGTTGTACTTATTTGTAGAGAAAAATCCAAGAAAGCCCTTGTACCTACCTGTTCCAAGCTCTGTGTGAAAGTTAACAGTTAACAGTTAGATTTACTATTTAATCTAATGGAAACTCTAATAAGAATAGTTCATACAATCATTTTATTAATAAACAACCATATTCCTAAATAAAACTTAACTCTGCCCTGGACTAAATATATAGCACTTACATTAATTCTTACCTGCAGTGCTTATTTAATTATAAAGAGATTTTGTCCAAAAATCAGACTTACATTTTGTTAAAATTTGTCTTAAAAAGGTCTTAAAAAGCATTAAATTTAACACACTCATACCTGTAGACACCCTGTTACACATCTCTTAGGTTCTCCACTGCTAACAACAATCTAGCTAAAAACAGCACTATGCTTAGATCTCTCATAACTCCTTTTATATTATTGTTGAAAATGCCAGTCAATATGACACTTAAAAACCCAGAAAAATATATAAGAAAATCTATTTCTCACTTTTGCCACTTGCTGCAGAATTGCAATAAGTCCAAATTGTAATTCTTGAATTTTTGTCTCCTCACACCCCTCATAGTAGTGAGAAAATAATCAGGCGTATTGGCTGAATGAATGCATTTAAACAGACATGCTAGCTGTACATGTTTTGGTGCTAAGTTGGTGTGTAGCAGAGGAAATACACTTGATTTGTACTGTGGACCAGCTGGAGTGCAAAGACAATGAGATAACATCCAAAATCTGTCTGCAGCACTGTGATGCCTCTGATGCTTTTTGGCCATTTGTATTTTTATATCTCCTCACTCATTAGTTTATTCCCAGAGTCCAGACTGCACTGTGCCCTCACAGACTTCAGCTGAACCTGCAGGATGACTCAGTCCTCTGGACACTGGGACTTCAGCACAGTACAACTAGAAACAAGAACAAAGCACAGTCCTTCAGGGCTCAAATAGACCTTGGTTTGTCGGAAGTGTTGGACACATGCAGTACAGAACAAAAAAAGTGTTATGTTCATCTTGGAAAAAAAGTCAAGTTTTCTTGTCACTAGATCTTTTTTCTTCAGGGCTTTTTCTGTAGTGGTGTGTGTCTCTCTGTACATCTCACTTGAATGAATCATGCTAAAATGTGGTGAGTTGAAAATCCATGTATTGTGATGGTTACAGGGTTAGAAGCAAATTCATGTTAAATTCTGTACTTAGTTGCAAAGTGAAACTAATACTCCCCTTCTGATCCTTTCATATTAAAGAAATGAGAAGATTCTGTAATAATGAGGAGCAAGGCTCATAAAAATAAGAAAGGATCAAGAAGAGATTGTGCTTTTGCAAGGAAACCTGGCCTTTTTTTCTTTCTGTCTTTTATTTTTTTAAAGATGAATGTAACACGCATCTGTGCCTATTGGGAGATCAAACTAAAGAGTGCGTCAGATAAAACCTCATTATGTCAACCACTTTATTCAGAGCAGGTCTTTGGCAATATAATTGTTCTTTTTTAGGTTTGCTCCATGTGCAAAGTATTGTGACCTGTGAAATGTACTTTAAATACACAGATACATAAATAAAATGCCATTACATACATCCCAAAGTCTTATTGTACCATAGAAAATAAGCAAAGAACTGCTCCAACCTCTCTGGATATTCTGGGAAGTATAAAACAGTTGCTATAGAAACTTTTGTGTTTTATCAATATGTTGTATAATAGGTGAGCTGTAATGTCCAAGACCATGTCCAAGACATTGTGCACTGTATAATATCTATATATATGTATATAAATAGATTTGTGCGAGCAAACGTGAGCCAAATTTGAATCCACAACTCTGCAAACACAAAATAAGCCCCAGAGCCTGCTGAGAGATCCAGACATGCAACAAGATGAACTTAAAATGCCACCATATAGTTGCACCAGTTTTTGCTAATCTTTCCCAACCTGTTTTCCATTCCATTCTGGCTCTTTTTCCATGCAGGTTTGTAACGTTAACCAGACCACCGACATTCTATTACACTGAGGGAATATAAAGTGCATGGTTAGAGTAACTTAGTACAAGTAAACAAGAGGCTGAACTACTGTGAATCTTCGTACTCTTGATGGAATACGCACATTTTTTGGAAGAGAAATTGCTCCAGTTTTTCATGCCATTACTGGAGCTCTGTATTGACTGTGGAGGAGGCAAATGATCTCAGTGTTAATGCACTGGTGCGTCTCCCAGAGGAAAACTTTTGGAATAGTTGCTTAGTTGATTGTCATGGTTTGTCATTATTATGCCCAGAAAAATTAGCACTTTGGTTCATTACACATTTTAACATTGTGCTACAGTTTGCTTTCCCCATATTTTACGTGCATCAACACATTTTCAATTGCATTTGAAGAATCTGGACCACAACTCTACAAACATGGAATGTGATTTCTTTGCAATGATTAAAAACACGGAATTTGCCCTTTTATGTTACTAATTTACCCGTCAGCCTCCCCATGTTCTTGAGAGGATGCTTCTGTGTGCGCACACACATTATAGACTGACACCTTCGCTGTTCCTGAACCACCTTTAAGCCCTTTTGTCTTCTGATCTCGCCCACACGTCACTTCTCGGCTTATTTCGTGCGGTTTTTCATACAGTAAGTGCTAATTAGAAACACACTCCTGGACTAAAAAAAAAACAGTGCAGCATGGGGCTCTAATGTATTGTATTCATACAGTAATATATTGTATTCGTGATGTGTTTACAGTGGAAAGTGTTGACTTGTTAACTTTAGCTTGAATGGTGTTTTATAACCACTGATAATAGACCTGAAATGCCAAATGACACCATGAATTTCAGTTGTGTAACGCTGTCAAAGGCGCTGTGTTGCTCTGCTGGTTCCCATCCATCATCAGTGCAGATAAAGCGAGCACTTAAGGTTGGACAGACACCAAAAATCTGATTTTCTGACAATATGGCACCGACTCTTTTTATTGCTGTCTGAGCTGTCTAGATATTCTCAGCTTTGAACGTAGCTCAGATTTGATACATTTGATATACAGCCAAGCAATTTGTGCTGTACAGTCAGAGCAAATTTATTGCAATAATAACACAAATACTGCCATTTCCATTCATATAAAGTTAGGCGGATCTTGTCATAATGATCAATATTACACAAGTCTGTGACCAGGAGTAAAATTAGATGATGTCAACATTATATGTAAGAACAAAAAGACCATAACAGGAAATAAAGATATAAAAGCCTTAGGGCCTCATCCATAAAAAATATACTTGGATTTGATCTTAAAATTTAATCTTAAAATCCGTTGTGGGCAGAGCAGACTGATGAGAGAGATAATTACATCTGAATAATGATCCATCTATAAATTAGTCTGCGAGACTTGCCTCGGGAATACGAACATACATTCACAACCTGCAGTTCTCTGTGTTGTATCTGTCCTAAAAGTACTCTTAGTTATTATTGATCAAATTCACTCAAACTGGCTTTATTTAATTAAATTGCACTGGAGCTGGCATAGGAATGGTTTTTTTTTTCACAGTTTATAAATAGTAATGTTGATATGGTTTTCAACTTCGCCTACGTGTATTTTGAAGATCAAATTATCTAATTGTTTTAATGGACAGGGAGCTGTAATTAACTGATTGATGGAATTTTATTAATGTTTTATAAATAAGGCTTACCCTGGGCACTAATTGAAAATGAACTGATTACTGAGTTCGAGATGAAATCCATGGATATTTTTATAAATGAGACACTGGCTGACAGTCGGTGTGAGTCATGCTCAAGCCTCTGTCTGGACTCACATAAATGATCTGCACTACATACATAACAGTGTGCGAACAGGTTTCACACACTATTGGAGAGGGTCAGATCCCTTGATCACACACCGTGTTAGTGTTAAAGCAGCCCTGAGGCACTGCATCTGCTCCTTTTTTATTCTCATGAAGATCCTTTTCAGACGCAGAAACGAATGGAAAGAGCATTTTCATCTTGGTTGTAAGAATAAAACCAAGTGAATCCGGGGCTTGCGTGGTGTGTGAATGCGCAGACCAAAGTCGCCAGACAAGATGTCACAGTTACTGATTTACACCCACTGAATAGTTTTACATTGATTAAAGGTTTAAAAGCTGAAATGGCTGTCGGCGACCAGGCTAAAACTGGGCTACAGAGGGTTTAAGAGTGGAAGTTTAGCAGACGTCTGTGTCTTAGACTACATCCTCTGAGATATATGACGAAAAGTATAAAGTATTACCTTATACGTATGAACTTCTCTGGGCCATATGCTTGATATTAATAGCTATTTATGCATTACTTAAATATGTAGCAATATACTTACTGCTTGGTCTACAGCCAAAAAGAACCAGGGCTATGTTAGAGCCACAGTAACTGCAACATTTAAATCACGTCTAGTACTCAGTGGGACACTATGTACCTCTCATTTTTCCCCCTTTTCAGTAAAATTGCTCGATTTTGACTTCTCACCACTCTGTCCCTCTTCAATTTCTCCTCACATATCGCTTTTGTTCTTGTGCTGTCTTTGTACTGTCATTGTAATGGCATTGTCTGAATAAAACTAAAGTTGAGCTTAAAAAAATACACTTGAAACATCATAAGGTTTCTTGATAGTATTTGTGCTTAATCTGTTCAGACCCTGGTTACATGCACATACAATGTCTTTTCCATCTATGCATGTCTGTATAACCATCATAAAATACAGTACAACACCCTAGAGTGCGTTGCATAATAATGAATGGGCAAAATGTCTCTGCTTGTGTGTGTGTGTGTGTGTGTGTGTGTGTGTGTGTGTGTGTGTGTGTGTGTGTGTGTGCGTGCACGCGGCGTGTGTGCGCTCTTGCCAATTGTGTATGCCAATCGTGAGGTTTCAAACCTATCAGTTGTAGCCAGTTTCCATGGCAACATCTCTCTGAGAGCACAGACGTAGGAGAGAGGGGAAAGGAGTTGAGACAATTATTGTCATGGAGGGTGCTGAAAAAGGAAGAGCCCAGGATGATTAGTGTGAAATAGTGTGAACCGTGGGATGAGACAGAATGAGAAACAGATGCATGTGTGTGAGCGAGCGGGCGAGTGTCTGTGTGTGTGTGTGCGCGCGCGTGCGTGCGTGTCTGTGCTTGTGCATGTGCGTGTCTACATGCATGTGTGTGCACGCGAGTCACACATACTGGCAGACACGGTGGGCTTGCTGAAGTCATGACTGTGTGTATGTTCAGTTGCTGTACATCGTGGCCTCGAGCTCACCGCAGACATGTAACAAACGGTGCGCCATGCAGGGAAGCGGCGCTGGCGGGCACAGAAAACCCCCGACTCCATGAACCTGAATTGGATTTTTCTGTGTTTTGAGTGAGAGCATTACAGTGAGTCAACAGGAATCTCTAACACAATTTTGTTTCCATGGTGACAGCGGGGAATGATATGTCCTTTTCAAACTGAGGGAAAAAGCCGGCTTGAAGCCTCCTTGTTAGAAGGGTCCGTTTTCTGTCTGACGCGGTGATTTAGACAAACAAACAACCTGTCAAACCCTCCAAACCGGTCACAAAGTGTACTTCAGACCATACTGCATTGCTGCACTTAACATCCAATGCCCTCTCTATGTATTTTTTCCCCAAGACAGAAATTAAGACTATGGACAGAACATATTTTTCTTCAAATGTCTAAAATTGTATGACTAATACACTTTTTCAGTGATCTGTAGGTTCAGAATAGTCATCCATCACTTAAGTTTCTTATGTAATCTAATAGGCAGCTGGTGCACTATAATTTAATATGTTGATAATGTTATTTATGCATGTTACAGACATTAACAAGAGGCTCTCATCCCTCTTGTGCTGCCTCTTGAGGACGAGCTCTTTTCTAGCAGATGCATTTTCAAAAGCAGCTGAATTTCATGCGATGCTGTTATTTCGGTGGCTTTTAAGAGGCTGGGTAGAAAGTGTCTGAAAGCAGCCGTGTTTCTCCTCTAAATGCAGCTCTTTTTGAACAGCTTTCTATGAGATGAGCTGATGGTAGTGTGTCTCCTGCGCTCTGATCATTTCACCCCTCAGTTCTTCACTATTCTGGCTTTAAAATGTCTCCCATCACCTGGATGATACACTTTCTTCTTCTAGCACCTCTAGTCTTTTCAAAGTGATTGCATAACTTTTAGAAGGCAAAAGAAATACTGACAAGTGACTAATGGGAAAAAAGAAACTTCTAGATGATAGTTTTGACAGTACTATTTTATTAGAATACTGCATGTGAATCGCTGTTTATGAACTGTACATCATCTAATAAATATAAAGTAATCCACCAAATTTACTATAGCATACAGTGATGATAAATGTATAAAAGACAGATACAAATAGATATACTTAAATATATTTTCTAAAATGCTTTATTTTTGAGCAACTACATAATGACATTCAACCTAGCTGTATGCTTCTCCTCTTTTTTCACCCCTTTTTCTGTGCTTTAGTAGTGATTGTCCAGACTCAACAGACTCACATTGTTGGCAGAGTTTTGAGGTCTCAGTGTCCTGTGTTTACTTTCATGGGAACATCTTTTGGCACAACATGTTCTGTTTATGTCTTGGCAGAAATACCCACCTCAATAATACTGACAGGCTATTAAAGTTGCTTTAAGCAAGTAAAAAAAAAAAAAAAAATTCAGCTAAGATGCAAAAAAAAACAACAACCATACTTTCTACCATACTGATATGAAATGGAGAATGATTGACAAGTGGTGGAGCGTCCTTGACTGTTTGGATGATTTTTGAGCATTTTTTGTGAATAAATCCAGAGAAGAAAGTTCTGCCAAATACTGACATGCTTTGATAATGTCTTACATAGTGATAGTAAATAACTGGTAGTGACTATTTAATATCAAAATGTTTTTAAAGTTAAAATAATCCTCTGCATTGAAGACTATTAAGTTACATTTTACTTTACTTAAAGAGTTTCATTCCAAAATGCTATAATTCCACTCTGGGGGAAAATAATAGCTCCTTGAAATCCATCAGGAACACAAATCTTTCTGTCTTTGAAAAATATTTGAAAGCTCATTTGTATAAGCTTATTAGAAACGCACAGTCTGTTTTATTTTCATGCCAGCATTCGTATTATTAGAGCTGGCATCTGTTTTTCTCAAATGGTAAGGTTGTGAGTTTGGAATTAAACTCACTCAAATTAATATTGTCCACACTGAGCATCCGTAGTGATGTTCTGGTAATTAAAAACATGGTCCAACAAGTTATACAGTCATATAAAGTGCTGTAATAGGATTTAGTTTAGTAACGTTGTTCTGTGCTCTGTATTGAAGTTTTCCAGAATAGATTTTACCTGACTGAAAAAAAAGAAAAAAAAAAGAAAGAAAAAAAAAACTCATATTGCGGTGTTAAAACTATGAAAGTTTTGGCAAAATGAAACATTACTTTAATAGGCTGTTACTATTCAAGGCTTTTCCCCATGTGAGTCCAACTTTTACAATACCAGACATGTTATCACCATCAATAATCACAAGTGGAACCGGCTCAGACAAACATGGCAGTTTGTTCCCCGGCTCCAGAGTTTCTGTTTTTCTACTGATGGTAAAAATCACACATTTGAACCACCACTTATCTACAAACAGATCAGACTAATGAACACATGATAGCAAAGGCAGCACCAGATGAGCAAAGGCTTTGCTGTTTACAAAAGTCTCAGTCAACATGGGAACATTAATAACGCATGTTTGTCCCCTCACGGCATCGCACAACTGGAGATGTATTAGCTTTACACTTCTCAAATTTGCCGCCACAACCACAGCTGACATTTGATTTCTATGATTCAAACGCGGTCATACTCATTGTCAATATCATCTCATCTGCCACTTGCGCCCCACTCACTGCTAGTACATACATTGAATAACACTGTGTGTATCGATATGTCTCATGAATGATATTACATTGCTATTTTGCTGTTTGTAATTGCTTTTTGTACATGACATTTCTATATTCTATCTCGAATCAAAGAAATGCAGCTGTGCTGAGATGACTATAGTATAGATGATACTATAAAGATGAGTAGAGTAAACTTCACTGGAAATAAGGCGCTCCCTGCACGCTGCCAAAAATACAACAGGACTAATGTTTTTTTTCTTTTTTTCTTTTTTTCTTTTTTTTTTTTTTTGTACTTTTTTTTTTAAAACAAAAACATAGTGCCAAAATCAAATGTGCAGTAAAAATCAAGATAAGGCCAGAGAGAGCCTTGACATTAGATACTGACAGGGTCTATCTTTCCTCATCTTTCCTGTTTTCACTTGCAGTGATTAACTTTTAATTTGGCACTATGTTTTATTTTTTTTGTAAATAAACAGTAATTTTGGTATTATATCTCTGAGCATGGAGCTCTTTGGAAAGCATGGAGCCTAGCATGTAGCATGAATTAACTCCTTGAAGCCATGGACATATTTATTTTGAATACTCACACATTACAAGCATTGACCTTTAAAGTCAAACTACTACTTAATTCCTTAGTTGCGTTACAGTGTGAAATTTGTCTTTGCTTTAGGGAGAGGCTGGGTAACGCTGTGTTGACGTGGGCCTCCCGTGTTTCAAACCCTGCTCCAGGGCGTCCATGATCATTTCCCGATTAAAAACCGATCAAAAAACGATTGTTGTTTTCTCCCTGCCTGGCCGTTCGGCTTCCTAACAGTGCTGAGGAGTTCTCCTGTAAATCTCGACTCTGTTAATCAAAGTTGTTTTATACCTGTAACAATCAAAGGAATGATTTGATATTAGAGGTGTGTGTCATCCTGAATACAGGGAGTAATACCAAAATCATCTCGCTTTGTGGCGTGTTTTCATAATCAAAGAGTACAGATGCATCAAATTGTGGTTTAGCCCCTAAGTATTTGGAGATTCACAGTGAGTTGAGTGACTGGATCAGTAAGAGCAGCATGGGAAAACTCCAGCCCTTCAGAAATATTGTTAGATCATGTAATGGGTCAAAGGCAACACAAGCACTGTCTATGTTCGCTTTCGGTCTCATTTCACTCCTGAAAAAAAAAAAAAAACAACTTTGTCCAGCCATCCAGTGGCAGTATCTGGGCTAAAGCGATATAATCAAGTGGAGGCAGAAAACCTTTACATTCACATTATTACTTGGAATGGTCTTCTTCGTTCATCCAAAGTTAGATTGTTGTAAACCCAGTGGTGGGACTGATGCATGGAGAGAGGGAAAAAAAAAAGTGACCTCTCCATGAATTCCTCATTGTCTTTCTTACAGACCTTTTTGTTTTTGTCTCTTAAGTCTTCTGTCCTCTGTTAGAAGCTCACCAAGGCGTAGACCATACTTTCAGCAGGAAGATGCAGCAACAGATGATAAAAGAGAGAGAGAGAACGATCATTCTTTCAGTTTCCTGTCATCCATTTTTAGACCAAAGAGTTCACATGTATTGGTCAAATGAAGGGAAGAAACTTTAATTATAGGGCTGCATGTTGGCAAGAACCTCATGATACAATTACATATCATGATGCATATCACAATACATGCTTACAATATTATTTGTATTACAGTACATCACAATATTCTAAAAGCTGACTGAAAATGTATAGAGCTTAAAATACAACATGCTACAAAACAGCTGATAAAATACATAGCATGTTATATTTAGGTGAAAAATTTACTCAAAATAATTTCAGTCAAAATTCTCAATTTAGTGAAACAGAATTAGCTCAATCCACTTACTTGACACGGTGCACTAAAATGTAGATGTTATAACATTATATGAAAATGACATGCATAAGGAAGACATAGGCTATTGATACAAAAAAAAATACTACTCTACTCATCTGTATCAATTTCTTTGCTAAGTCATATCAAATTAATATTGTGCATGGAAAAAAATTAATTGAAACTTACCTATAGAGATAGTAGAAGAAAGACACCAGATAAAAGCCCAGCTTACACCAGGACTCCTTTTGACAGTAGTTGAGAATATCTGCATTCATCACGCTGACAGGATCGTACATGACTTCTGATCCATCTCTCGGCCGATGGAAAAACCTGAAAGGGCAGAGAGGAGGTTCACCCATCCCTGCGTGGACTGACAGAAACCTTTTAGAAAAGTGTGTTATTGGGTGTTGTGTACCTCCAGAGATGGTACAAGAGCAGGGGGATGTTGAGGCCAAGTGTGACCCACTCTCCAGCACACATGAACATCAGGCAGAAGAGCCCATGGATGGAATATTCTGGTACCACCAACTACGAAGAAGGCAAACGGGGAATTACTTGGAGCATGTGTTCAGTACATAGAGCTAATTATGGCTTTCTCTCTGTTTTCTCTGTATCCCACACAAACACAAGAGACAGTACAAAGTCTCTCTCTCTCCCTCTGTGTGTGTGTGTGTGTGTGTGTAGTACTCCAAATGGGGATTCCCCAGAAAGCTCCCGAAGCAAAAACACTTGAGCCACAAAACAGTAACAATTTATTTCTTCGGTATTGTGATTCGATGCTGAAATAAATTGCTAATTAGCACCAGTTGGTCTCATTCAAGTGCAGGAAAACGTGAAATATTATCCTCTGGGGCAAAGAATCAATCAATAAATCATCACATTTATGAGTAAAAAGCTGTAAATCAGTTACTACATTAACTTCACGTCTTCTCAGCAAATCTTCAGTAACAATTTTTCCCATTATGAGCACAATAGACGTTTTATTCCCATGCAGGCCATTTTGAATTTACATCGCATTAAGAGTAAGAGGCTCCAACTGGGAGTTCAACATTTATCATTTCACAAATACCCCATTGAAAAATACAGTAGATACAAATGAATGTCAAGTATTCAGAGAGATATAGGTTTCATTTTTTAAGGTAAGGTTAAATATTTGAACCATTACAGCAAGCTCCCAAATGTTAGCTACAGCTAACTAGCTTGTAAGCTAGCTGAGGTCCCTGCTAAATTCAGACCGTCATATTGTTGTTTTTGTTAGCTAATTTGATAACTGTTAGGTCTATGTCAAATTCTTCATTTATGTGTCGAAGTAATGTTAGTTATCTCAAAGATGCTCTGATAAAATATTTGAGTCGTGGCTGGTTGACATTCCCATCTCGGACACTATGGGATTGAGGCTCATTTTCAAAGATATCACAATGTGGCCTTTCACTAACCGCCTTTGAACGTGAAGGAAATGATCAGAACACACAGAGACACGATTCTGATCAAAAATATGATGTGCAGCATCAGTTTTACCACCACTGTGTGTCTGCAGAGCAGTGATGTACATGGGGATATGGTACATGTGATCTTTACAATATAGTCACAGAAACAAATGCTCAAGGTTTTCTGATGCCCCTCTGTTACTCATCATCCACCACCAGGTGAAAAGCAAGTATTACTCACCCTGCGCAGTAGGTTGCAGATTCTTTCAATGTTAAGAATTCTTTCCCTCTGTAAAGTGGATATAAAGTCTGATTATTTCTTCAACATTTTCACTTGCTATATCACTAGTACAAAAATGTCATGTCATATCTAAAAAATCAAATGCTTTATATGTACATTTTCAAATCAACATTTTGATTTTGTTATTTACTTGGTACTTATACAATGCATTATGCTCCTGCATTGCATTCAGCATGAAGCATTTAAGTAGATAACCATGTACAGAGGGGCCAGTGTTGGACAGTAAAAATTAAGCAGTCCATGCCTGAGATGAAATTCATTTTTAGAACACACATAAGCTTTTGAGTGAATTTTTACACATTTATTTTTCATTTAAATATGTTGTGGCCACATTTGCAGCCATAAGGAAGGTAGCGTTTGCCAAAGCTTATGTAGCATATCATCATGTTGCGACGAGCCATGATGTTTTGGAGTCCCTTGTTAGCCATATGAGGTGACTAAATAATCTGCATGTCATGATTTGCTGCATTTCATGGTGGTCCATCCACTGTTCCCAGGGCCCTGTGCTCCCTCAATGTGATTTTTTAAACTGAAAACAAGCCCGATAATCTGTCAACTAACAAAGAATAATAATTCACATACCTGTTAGCACGGTTATATTTTAAAAAATGTAGAGTTTGAAAGTGCATGCCCAGTAAATAATATTGGTAATAATGGTCAAGCTGCTTTCAAAAAAAGTCTTATTCAAATACACATTAATATTAACAAAGTCATTGACGAAGTCGTATATTGCCATATATATGCCATATATGTTTCCTCAAAATAAACAGAAGAATAGTTTACATAGTGCCCATATCTTCTGGTAAATGAACAAAAATGCGGAATCTGATGTGTGCATGTTGAGTAAATAATACCTGAAATTGGTGTTTGAAAATGGTGCATGAAAAATTTGCACCGAGGAAATATAGAGCACTGGGAACTGATTTCATGCACCTAGAGTAATTTGTTTTCACCACCAGCACAAAGCAGCAAGAAAACAAGAATGATACTGTAATGGTCAGAGGCAGCTGACAGTTTTCATTTGCCATTGCCATTGTCACTTTTCTTCTCCGAATCATTTATTTTGTGAAAATGACATCCAACAGATGAGCAGGACATGCTTCACATATGAGGTCCTTGTCTGATATCATGATGCTGTCAGCCATGCTGTTCCCTTATCGCTGTGCGTTCCCCGACTGAGAAGATGTGTCGACTTTCTAAGAGATATCGAGACATCTATCTTAATTATAGGATGAGTTTGCATGATTCGGGCTGTGAGGGCCATTTCCCTTCAGCCAGAGTCACAAGCTGCATTTTTGAGTGCTTCCAAAGCCGTGGCCACAAATTCCAAGCTCCCTGAGTGACCTGAAAGTGGATGTTGCCCTAAATCCATGGCAGACGGTGGCTTTCCACCCTCACTGTTTATCCTCGGCTGCTGCTTTGGTGTATGCTGAATTCTCTTGTACACACTGTGCATCACAGCCTCCCAAGGCACCGTGACGTTCAAAATCTCAGCAGCACAGACCCAGCTAAAGCATAATGTTTTTAATTTTAAATTTGTCGGCCCAGATTTGCTAAATTACACACATTTCACATGCCCTCTAGCCTCCGCTAACTGCCCCAAGTTGTGTAAGGTCAGTTCAATTCAGTTTAAATCTTTATTGTTCTATTATGTCCTGGACAAAGATTGATATGAGGCAATAAACATTTACTAACATGGAAAATAAACATTAGTGCAAAGATTACACATCCAATCAAGTCCAGGAGCAACAAATTCAACAAAGACAATTTGATGTTCCATTAAAAAAAATCCTGCATCAACTGATTACTGCAAAATGTAAATACAATATTTCAAAAAACTGTCAAAGAAAGAGTGAATTTACTGGTTTTCTATGGCTTCTAAATGAATGAGCCCGTCAAATAAAAGAAATCTAAAGAATCGTGTCCTTTATATCTCCGACAGCCTTTTGTAATTTATTTCATAAGGAGAGAAATTATGCTGCCACCTCTAGACAGAGCACTTCAGTCCCCTTTTGTCAACCAACCAATCACAGCTTAGATGGGGTGAGATATTGATATTGTGCGCCCACATGCTCCTCACTCCAAGGTTGTCAGATTGAGCGCTGACACTGAGAGCAACACCCCCAGCAAATTCATCTAACGGCATTTTGTGCCGTCTGAGCTCTTGTCAAAAAGCGTGACGTAGGACAGACATGAAAAAAAAAAAAATGGCACCAAAAATAAGCGAGAACGACTGACAGGTGAAGGCTATCATGCGGTACGTTCTGTGCCACTGCTCTGAACAGCCTCAAGGCCATAAGCTTTGTACTGTGTGTTATATCTGTTTTGCTTATGCTTCATCCCAAAGTTTCTTCCATTTGTTTTTTTTTCTAATGAAGTTCATGAGAGTTTTTTCTCGTCCTTAGCCGAGGGTCTAAGGTTGGGGCTGTTTGCATTTTTCATTTCCAGTTTTTGACGCTGAAGCCCTTTCAGACTGTAACTGTGATGAATGGCTATAGAAATACACTGGGGATGTAGTGATGTGCATTTTTATTATTTTTTTTAGTTTTTCAGGCCATTACCCATACCTGATATCTTCCTACCCATACCAATATCGATACTGATGAGTTTTTGTAAGAATCATAATACAAATGCAGGTGCAAAACTGGTTAAGCTTTTAAGACAGGCTTGTCTTAAGATAATCAAGTGATTGTTCAAACAAAAACACCATGTTAATTTTACTCTGTTGCTAATTTTACAGCTGACTCAAAATTAAAAAAAGAGAGAGAGAGAGAGAGAGAGAGAGAAGGCACTAAAGTTCCAATTTCAACGTCAGCCAAATATCAAAAGTAAAGATCAATTTGGACAGATATCAGTAGTTCTTTGTAAAGCTGATAGTCTGCCAATATATTGGTCCATTCCTAAAATAAACTTGATTTAACTTGGAGGTGCATGCTCAGTGGTAGCCACTGTAGGACTACAATTGAATCTCCTTGGCAGTCCAGAATAAAATAATCACGATCGAGCTGTTAAAAAAAATGGAGGAGAAATCTTTTCCTCTTTTTTTTTTTTCTTTTGAAGACAAAGGCAGCCGTGTAAACACCCGGTGTTCTCTCCCAGCATCAGAATTAATCGCTTTCTGTTTGTTTTCAGATGCGGCTGCCATGTCCTTCTGTACTTGATTGTGTTGCCAAGTTTATCAACCTTGGGCAAGGCCGGCATTGTATCCTGACGGAACAATGTCTGAGCAGTGTTATATCTGAACACGTCCGACATGTTCGATCTCCCCCAGACACTGGTTAAGGTTTTGGGGTGATGGCAGCAGATCACAGGTTGCCCCTAATAAATGTACTTGGCTTGCCTCCACACTTCCACACCGTGCCACAGTCTGTTTTCTCAGTTTTCTCTCCCACTCCTCATGATTCTCACTTTCCTGCTCAGATGCAGGTTTAATTGAAAGCCGAAAGTTTAGCTGCATAAAAAGGAGTAGATTCGGCCCCTGCCATTATCTTGCACTCATTTTGCATAGAGAGATTTTTTGTATTTTCATTTCTTGTTCATTTATATTTCTGCAAAGACTGAGGAAAAAACACTGCAAGAGTAGCAAGCATGGCATCACTTGCATTTTCACATTTTTGAGGATTAAGTACCACCATTTTACGCTTTTGCAACAGTGAGAATAATTATTCTTAAATCATATTGTGCTTTTCTGCTATGACTTTAGGCAAGTTCAGCAGGTTAAGATGCTTTTGTGAAATAACTGTTCTTATCATAGAAAGGGGAGATCATATTATCTACTATTGTTATTGAGATGGCAAACAATGCACTTGTGTAAACAGCAGCTTCATTTGCATCCATTTAACTGATTGAAACAATCATGCAGACCTTGCTGGAAGGTTGATTTGCATGAACCCACTTACAAATTAATATTCAAGGCGAGCTATGTCTGTGTGCTGCTGTTGAAGCCATTGTAAGAATTGCATTTGATGCGGGTCGTTTCCAAAAAGTGATGCCATTATTTTGCAGGTGATTTTGAAAAATAATGGATAAACACAGCTGAATAAATCATTTGAAAAGCTCCAGTCCAAAATCATATAATTGATGCCAATTGCTGGCCTGAAAGTGAAGTAAATTATGAATCATTTTAAAACCGTTGCCTCTAAAATCCATCTGTTTTTGAGTATAGGATCAGCTGTGTTTATAGTATTGACAGAAGAATTTTGGGCTGCAATTGTGGATCTGCAGTGTTTTGGATTGAAACTTGTTCATTTGTTCGTGTCGTGTCTGTGCAGTTCATCTGCCACCTCTCTTCAAAATTAAAGGGAAGGGAATTTCTGTGTGTGCGCAGGGAGTTTGATCAATCTTGAAAGAGTTCAAGTCTCACTCAAACAACAGGGGTCTTACCGCTCTGGTGGGATTGCTCTGATCAATGGGGTTTTTGAAGTCTGTGCGAAGCTCGTCAAATGCAATGATCTGAAAAATAATGTACACGTTTGAATTTCTTTTCACATTTTCACACGTTTTGAAGAGCAAAGAACAATATTCATCTTACTGGTATCTTTTTTTTGTTTGACGCTGCACCTTTAAAAACCCATTCTGTCTATTTTCACACCATGCTTCAGCCTCAGCCTGTTGTATAATACTCATACTTAAATAATGCAGCTCTTTTCAATCTATCTACCTTATGGAAACCTGGATCAATGTATAACTGCATGCTCACGACTACATCCTCTCTATGACTAAATCAGCACTGTCTGCCTATAGCCTGAATACACAAGGTGAATGGATGTTGAATGCGTGCATGAAGTTACTTTCCATTTTATATCCCACACTGCATGTCAGATGTTGTCCATGCACCATGTGTCAGTGTTTAGTGTTCAACTACCTAAGATGTCAAAATGTCTCTGCATGAGATTCTGATCCAAATCCTCCCCTTATCTCACTCTTGCACAGTTTTGGTTTTGATTTGACCTTTTCTTTCCTCCGATTTTTTGTCTTTCATTCCCAGGGATCAGTGTCTGTCTCAGTAAGCCTTTAAATAAAAAGTTCACAGCTGGACATAGATGGCAAACAAAGGCACTCAATTTTTTTGGTGTTGATAAGCGTTTTTCTGGCAGCACAAACAATCAATCCACATCCAAAGTTCTGTGTGGAGGTAAGTGACCCTGTTATCTTCAATAACACGCATGAATTATCAGCTAATGCTTTGTAGATGTTGGCTGAAAAAGGATTAACACTCTGGATGTAAAACAAACAAGTGCCCCATTCACTGCTGTGTAAATACTCCACCTGAACTCTTGCATAATTTTCATAATGGGTATTTCCTCTGCGCCTTTTTAGTTTAGGACACGGTATAAAGCAAGGACTCATTGTTTCGGTTAGCTACGCTGTCTGCAAGCTCCACGCTGACAGCTCCATCTATGGGGAATGTGGGTGATAAAATTTTGCTAACCAACTGTGTGATTAACAGTCAAATAAAAATCCTGATAAATCCTGGTGGAACAGCCATCTGCTACGCTCATCATCAGGTCAGCCTTCAAACAGCGTGGCTTAATTTTGATGGCTTATTGGAAGGCAGTAAAAAAACGGTATAAAATGGCCCGACGCAGATATTGTTTGTACATAAGTGTCTCACTCAGCAGGGTTTAAATAACACGAGCAGTTTGGAATCGGGGCGATTTTGGTCTTATTTTCCCCATAAGCAGCTATATGGCTGTCGCTTGTCTTTTTTTTTTTCACACTGAGCTCTGTTGTAAACAGATGCAGTTTCCATGGTGACATTGGTGAGCCCCTCAGTGGGTTCCATGGTTACTATAGCAGTGAATAGGCGATCCGATTGGTTGAGAGCCACGTAGAAAATGGGGAGCTCTAACCATGGGTAGAGGCAGATTGGGGGAAGGGGTGGACCTAAATCATAGTTTGATAAGCATTTTCAATCACATGGTTCGCCGCTGAGCCAGACACAAGCTTCTCCCCGTCTCTTTCACACACACAGACACACCGACTGACTCATATGTAGTCTCACCCACTTAGTCAATTCAAGAGTCAGTACGTTAGTCATTTCAAGCCTTATTTTTGTAATGATCTGGTCTCTATCTCGCGTTATTCATTCCTCCGTGGATTGAATGTTTAAGCTGAGAAAGCAATGCCTCGGTGTTTGTGAAGTCTGCACCTGTGACAACAAGGGCGAGAACGCAGCATGCCGAGTGCACAGGTCTCCAGCGATGGCTGTGCAAATTCCACTCAAAATTCTGCAGACAGGCAGCCTCGCAACAATCTGGCATTGAGATTTATGATGATCACTGTGTTTTTGTCGCTCGCTATACGCAAACACACATCCAGTTTGCTAATGCCTTGCCACCTTGTTTGAAGAACTGACTGTTTCGTGTCACATCATTAATGCCTTTCATGTGGAGGGATAAAACAGGCTGGAATCTGCCTTATTGCTGGCTCAGTATTTTGTAGGAAAGGGTCAGATAAGCCCCAGTTTATTATCCCAGTAATAAGCCACCATGAAACCTGGTCATTTAAAGGCAAATATTTGTGCTGCTGCATGAAAGCAGCTGGGGAAAAAAAAACTGCACAATTGCACTTAATGTTCTTCCAACTCTTGTGTTTTTATGATGAACCACTCTACCTCTACATTTCTTATTGCAGTATGATGTTCTGAGCTTAGTATTAAAGGGAACACGCTGTTATGTCTGAGTTTTATGTGATAGGGAACATGCCATCATTTCTGAGTTTAAAGGGAACAAGGGAACACGACATCGTTTCTAAGTGAAGAATTAAAGGGAACATGTTGTTTCTGACTTTAGAGTTAAAGGGAAAATGTCACAATTTCTGAGTTTGATATAATAAGGAACATGACGTTATTTCTGAGTTTAAAGGAACATGGCATCATTTCTGGTTGTAGTATTAAAGGGACATTTCCAAGCTTAGGGAACATATTGTAATTTCCGAGTGTAGTATTAAAGGGCACATGCCATCATTTTGGAAGGTTTTAAGAGGCGAAGTTAAGGGTCATGCAATCACTAATGTTGCATATCTAATTATTTTTGGCCAGCGGATCTTTGCAGAAAAAAAATGCTTTATATGAAAATGATCAAAATGTTTCTTTTGCTGAGACGGACACTGAGACCCCGTAGAAATAACTGTGCGTTATTGCCTGAATATGCACAGTGTGTGAGTATAAAGTACATGGGTGATATATCCACTCTCCATTCCTCTCTGTGCAGTGTGGCTGTGTGTAGGTGGGTGTGTTTGTCTGTCTGCGTGGGAGAGAGAGAGAGAGAGAGCATGGACATTCGCAGGCCTGCGGCGTGCCCGTTTTGGGTTTTGTGTGTAGTACCGGAGTGCAGAGTAAAACTCACCTGCCATATGACAAAGAAGATGAGAGCAGCGCACAGCACCAAGGTGAGCATGTAGCAGAAGGCCGCAAAGGTGAACGCCATGGCTGTGCCAGCCAGCCTGACGACGGGACGGGTCGAGAGAGGAAGGGAACTTTCCCCTACTCTCCCTCTCTCTCTCTCGTTCTGGGTCTCTCTCGCCCTATAGCTCCCTTCTTCCTCTACGGAGGCGGGTCTGATTTCCCTCTCGCTCTGACTCTTCTCTTTGTGCTGAGAGTCAGAATTGCCCAGGTGACGTGAAGGACTCAACTTGAGCTGGCTCTTCCTATTTACGCTTCACCCACTTCTTCCCAATTGCGCCCTCGTCCCTTTTTGTTATCTGTGTGAGCAGGAGAACTCTTTTGTTTGATTTGATTTTAGAAAGCACTTGTACGGCCTGTTCACAGCCACAGTTGTCAGTGGGTCTGGTGCTTCTCTTTTCAGTCTCTGACAGGCGTTACGTCTGTCTCCTCCCCTTCCCCCTCCCTGTAGTTTCTCTTTAGACAAAGCCTACACATTTTTATTCACTGTAACAAGACCACAAAGTGTCTCGCTGACACGCCGACCACAGAAACGCAGGATATTCCTCTCGATACTAAGCACAGCACTGTGTTTAAAAAAAAAAAAAAATAGCAGTACTGATTATTGTTATGGAAGATGGTATGGCTTGTGATTATTTTAAAAAATTGTGATATGGCTTTCAATTCATCTGTTGCTTTAAATCAAGTATACAAACACCATTCATGACGCATATTTCCAAATCATATTGACTGTGTTTGTAAACAATTACAGCTTGCAGATTAGCTATGAGTTACTATTTACATCAGACAGTGTTTTCGTGTATTACTTTATTACTAGATTGTTAAAAAATGATGTATCTGAACAGGTATCAGCTCTTTCACTAAAGATACAGGCTATATTGCTCTTCCATTGAGAACAGATATTTAACAAACAATACTCTTAAACATTAAGTTATTGATAGCTGATTTTGTAAGTATAGATTGCAGGCAGTAAATAGTGAGATGACATTTCAGATCAAATGGCTGTGTAAACTAACAATGAAAAGCCGTCCATGAAAAGGAGGATGGAAATGAGGATGAGATGAGAGTAAAAATATTAAACATTGTTTTAGAGAGCATGGGATCGAGATTTTTGACCGGTCTTAATATCGAGTAGAGAATACCTGTGTCTGGTTGGAGATGTGTCTGCCAAAGAACAGTCCACTCTTCCCTCGCCCAACTCTGTCTCTGTCAATTTGGGTCGGCACCATGTCAGATTTCTCTGCTTTGCATCTCTCTGTCAGACGCATCCCTCACAGTCCTTCACACATTCAAATTGGTCTTTGCTCACATGCAGGATAATTTAAAAAAAAAGAAAAAAGAAAAAAAAAGAAAGCATCTAGGAAAATCTAGCAGGACCCTCCACCACATCTACATGTTGTATTTTTTCTTGTTTTGAGATCACGCTTGTTCTCAAGCAAAAACCTGCACTGCCCTCAGAAGTCATAAGTTAATTAATCCACCTTTCCCTTGTCTCCTCCCTCCTCCTTTGCCTTCCCTCTCTCTCTAAAACCCCCTTTTCCCTTTTTTTTTCTCTCTCTCTCGCAGGGCTTCTGAAAACCTGAAGACCTGCTTGTATTTCCTGAGTCTTCTGTCTGTCTCTATCTCTTCTTCTGTTTCTTAGACTGCGAGAGCAATATTTCTATCACGCTTGATGTTATAACGATCATCCAATAGCATCGTGCTCTCCCCCTCCCTCTCTCATTTGCTCTCTCTCTCTCTCTCCCTCTCTCTCTCTTTCTCTCTCTCTCTCTCTCTCTCTCTCTCTCTCTCTCTCTGTCAGTCTCCCTCTTCCTTGAATTTATACATTTCCATAATCCCTTGTTCCCCAGAGACTGATGAGGGGGCAGGGGAGGGTCCAAATGTTTTTTTTCTTTTGTCTGCATCCTTCTCTCTCTCTCTCTCTCTCTCTCTCTCTCTTTCCCTTTCTCTCTCTCTCCCCCTCTCTACTAAAATTTTCCTCCCCTCACATTCAATCGTTCTTTCTTGACACCCTTTAACCATCCATCATTTCATGAAATAGGAGCCTTTTTTTGAGTGTTGCTCTCACTCTCTTCTCATTCCTTTTCATTCTCTCCTCTATTAGCTATTTTCTCACCCTTTACATAATTCATCTGTTTCACTTTTGTCTCCTTCTTCTATTATTCACCCATATCAGGCTATAATTTTAGATGTCCTATACCGCTGCTGTTACCTAATGCCCACTGTCACCCATTTTTATGTCAAAAGCTTCACGATCATTCATCTTTCATGTTGATTTGTTAACAATAGTTTGCCTTTATAAACTTGCATGCTACCTGCTGATTCCCCAACATTAGAGCCATGGCTTCTCTTTGAATACAAGATGTGTAAGAAATAATGGCACCACAAAAAACACCAAAAGCAGAAACAGATTTTTACAAATGTGACATCCTTTGTTTCGTCAGATACATTAACTCATATAAGAGTTTTTGTAGTTTGTGCTGTTAAATGTCCCAGTTGTGGCGGCTCTGTCAGGACATGGGCGATGTGAGCAGATCCACAGAGGGAGAGTCATTTGGGAGCAAGAAGGGGGCAAGAGAGACGACCCACCTTGGTTTTCTTAGTCAAGATGTTAGCTAACTGGCTAGCTTGGAGCCTCATTTATCTGGGTGGATCACATTAAACAAAATATCCATGCAGATGATGCCTACTGTGCAATTTTACAACCAATATTGCTGAGATTGTAGGCCTAACCCTACTCAGTAGCAAACTCATTCACACTATACAATATCTCAACCCAGATTGCCGCCCTGCAGGGAATCCCCAGCCACTAGCCAACACAGCAACCCAAATTAGAGCAACAACCTCTGCTTTACCTTTAAATGGCTAACACACTGACCCAGATAGATGAAAATACAGCACATTGGTGCCGTCACTGCTCTATGCCACAGCCCAGACTGCCAAGTTGGTGGAAACAAATTTTTTTTAAGTGCCATCTAGCTAACTAATTTAAAGGATGCAAAGTTTTTTAGACATTTGCTATTTACACCTGAAATAACACTAAAATTAACTAGATTTTTCAGACATTTTGCACATGACAGCCTAAAACCTTTCGTCATTCAGTCAAATGTAATTTCACCATGTGACTCAGCATTTGATGACAGATTTGGTGGTTAAACTTGCTGTTTGCTGCTTTCCAGCAATACCAGGTTTGAACAATGCAACAGTTCATTGATTGCAAGTATAGTTATCATGTCCAGAATCTTTAAAATACACTTCAGCTCACTTTTCAGCACCACATAGACTACTCTTAAATGTTTGGTAAGAGGTAAATATGAAACTTTGTCAAAACAATGCACGAGTTGCTCACGTTCTATGTCAATTTGCAAGCTAACATCTAATCGATGACTTGCTGCTGCAAACAATAAGAGATCAACCACACAAACATCTTCCCAGTCTTTTTCCAAACTCCAACTAAACTCTGAAATGTGTCTAAGTTACATTGTCCAGAATTGTTCCATTCACTGCAAAAGTGTATTTTAGTCTGTCTGTATTCTGTCATTAAATCAGTTATATAGTTTTGCACATTTTCTTTCATCCATATTCTATGCATCCCATTTAAAATAAGCATTCAGCAATTGTCAGACTACAAGCAAACATCATTCATTTACAGTCCAGAGTTAACATGATGAAGTCACGTTTTCACATGATAAATTTTAGTTCATAAATATATGTTAATGTCAGTTAAATGTCAGATGAATATAATGGCACATTAACAACTAACCTTAATCCTAGCTTGATAATTAAACAGTAAAACTCTATTTGATCCTGTGCAGAATAGCTCCATTGATTCCAAAATGTTCTTAAGTGGTTATTGTACTGTTTTGGATGAATCTCTTCATGTGGTATCAAAATAGTCTGAAGACCTGCAAGACTCACCACCTTTTATTCCTCTCTGTTAACGTGTAGGTGTCATATTGCCCTCTCTTCATGAGAGAGAGAGGATCGGGTAGCCTAAATTCCTCCTCTGTCTTTTTTAACCAAAATAAACAGATCAAAATAACATCCAGGAACAGGCCACTAGGCTTCAGTCATTCCTTCAGTATATCTTCATGTATCAACAAAAACTGAAGAGACAATCACATCAATAATATATTGAATATTCATTTGTTATGGACTTGAAAAACAGAGAAGCAAATGCCAATCATGTTCAGTCAATATAAAAACCATATTTTAAATGTCATTTCAACAGTAAAATCACATACATTTGTCCGAAGAGTAAATATTAAATGATCGATGTGTTGGACTTTCAGCTATCTAGGTTAGTGTGTTAACCATTTAATGGTTAGGCAGAGGTTGTTGCTCTTATTTGGGTTAATTGTGTTGGCTAGTGGATGAGGATTCCCTGCAGTCTGGCCAATCTGGGTTGAGATATATGGAGAGTAAATGTATTTCCCACTGAATAGAGTTACTTCTACAAATTAGCAAATCCATTTGGATTTGCTCATTTGTAAGGGTCTCTCAAGGGGTATCTTTTGCACACATATGATAGACCAAGATGGATGGGGTCCTTATATTCCTTCTTAGTACTTAACTGACACATTTACCAGAGTGTGCTTCTTAGTTTATTGGTTTGGTTTGGTCAGTTTGGTGCATTCTCAACTCAGCGCGTTTGGGGTTTTGTTTATAACTCTTGTGGCATAATCAATGTTGCTATCACCATGTCTCCATGATCAGACACACACCAAACTGTATGTGAAATGCAGCCACATGCCACAGGTTGAGAGGTTTTGGCTTCAGTCTGAACTCCTGAAGAGAAGCTGCTGAAGAGAAGAAACCATATACATCACATTAATATGTCTGGACAAAATTTATCAGACAAAGACCAAATGCAATGTGGTGCGACTGCAATGTAACTTTGGATCCATGCAACTTAGTTGCTTGGAATTCTGAACTGGGTTTGCACCATTAGTTGGGATGATCTTTATGGGTTTAATGACATAACAACTTCCATTTGCAACCTGCAACTAATTGCATGGAAGCTGCATTGTGTAAAGCCAGCCTTATGCCATTAAAGTGAACACTATTCTGATACCAGCAATAATCAGTCTATTTCATAAAGGATCTTCTTACCGAAAACTCAGAAGCTGATGACTTTAACGATCCAGTGGAATGATTTGAACTCAGTATGGCATCTTATTCACCATGCATACTGTCAACCAATCAGGACATTCATGAAAACCTGATTGGGGCATCATTTACACTAGAAAGTAGACTGATATTCTAAATCTGTTTGATTATGCTGACAATCACATGGAGAGTTTTTTTTAAAGGGCAATAGTCAAATTTCCACAAATCTGACTGACTGATACCATGAAACTGAGAATTGCTGTTCTCATTGCTTTGGGGCTTTAAAGGTCATCATTCAAAGTTCTGGACCAGAAACAAAGCACTACTCACAACATTTGCTTGTGTCCCCATGCAGCACTCTACACACACAGCTGTTGTCATTTATAGTCCTAACCCACTAAGTATTTCAGCTTGCTGTGGTCTCAATGCTGGCTTTATGCTTCCCACTAGTGGTGAAAATGAGTGACTACAGTTTCTGCTGTATTTCCACGCTGCTGTTTGATGGGACTTTTTGTGCATGCAAGTGAGAAATACTTCGGTTAAATGACAGTATGATTACCAAAATTTAAGAGCACAACACACATGAGCACAAATGTTGCCATAAGGGTTGAGATTACTTACTACATCACTACATTTATTGTTTATTTAACACTAATTGGTAGTGGACTATACACTTCACTATCAACCTCCAGTCACACTCAGCAGTGGAAAAACATACAAAAATACTTAAAATAGAAAAGCAGAAATAACCTATTAGAATATTCTACACATAGACATATTTACTGAGTAAATAAATAAACACATTCTAAAGGGGATCTTGATATTTTTGTGGTGGGGAGCTCTCAGTGTTCACATCTCTAAAGGTTATATTACATGGGTTGGTGCCCCTCTGATTCGCTTCCTCTTACAGCTGGCTGGTTCAGACCCTGAAATTATACTGTTTTCATTTATTCATTTGAATGTTTTGTTTGTAAATCTTTGTGTCAGACAGATGTAGGGGAATACATGTTTGTTCCAAATCATCGTGTATTTTCATGAATGAGCATTAAAGCCTCACAGCCTCACAACTCCTCAGGATTTAAGCCAAGTATCTGGCGTCAATATCATTGCTCCAGTGGAAATATGGTGATTCAAATAATAATAAATAGATTTTTCTTTTTCACTTAGTACAGGCACAGGGCAATTCTTTGATCAGGTATATAAGTCACTAAGCTCAATAAACAGGTCAGACATCCTACACAGGGCCTTTTCAGTTAAATCCCAGTGCCCACTCCCAGCCCAAGTTCATTCTCTATCTGCCACGTCCCTCCCAACCCACCTGTCTACCCGCCCACCCACTTAATCCCCTTTGGGACAGGGGTGGAAAAAAATAAAAAAGTAACCGATAGTTTCTTTTGCATAGCATTTCTCAGCTGAGCAAATGCTGTGGACTATCACTGCCAGTTTAATGAAGACTGACGCTGTAACTCGTTTAATTCTGGTTAAAGTCTATATCTGGATTTTTCTATTTTCCTCATAGGAATTATATCCCAACTGGTGCGGTTATGTTGATGAAGAGTGACACAAGTTTAACCTGTCCACAGGATGGCAACATTCATGAGGCAGAGGCAGCAGAGGACTGTCACTTTACGTGTCTAAAGCCAGTATCGATTTACAAGAAAGAAACTACTCCCAAGGCAGAACTGTAAATTCCTCCTGAGGGGCAAAACAACAAGGCTTTTAGCAACGCTCTCGGATCCTGCTGCAGATAAAGGATTTGAGACTCACACGCCACCTCGGCTGATGGAGAAGGAAACATCCGCATTAATAATTCAGACCCTGTGGAACTCTGTGGGAAAATTAGTGAGGAGAAAATAATGCTCCAGTCATTCTTTCAGTACCAAATGTGAAGACCCAGAAGGCGCAGGATGGCTGGAATTTGGATTAATAACTCAGGCTTGTTTACAGTGGCACTAATTTACCCGGCTCACACTGCCTCAGTGTAAATTAGAGCACACCCTCGTCACAGCCGAATCAATGGCAAGTACAGTTTAGCAGGATATTACAGCAATTACTAGTAGGGATGTCGCAAGAATCGATACTTAGGTACCAAGACGATACCAAAATTCTGAATACAATCATACTAATATTTTTAACATTTGTAGAATGGCTGCAGCTTGACATCTCACTCTGTAACTCAGTGTTATTATTCTGTTGTAGCTTTAGCCTGCCTGTTTAAATACTGAGACACTTGAAGTTGCAGTCATGCTTACAAAACTGAATCAAAAAAAGAACACGGTCATTTTTTTGTTGCAGGACATTTTATACAGTTCATCCAATTTGAAATAAGTATTTTGTTGGGCTACTTTGTTTTCTACTTGAATGCTAGAGGCATTATTGCACTTGAAACCCAGTTCTCTTATTCTAATGTCACCTATATGACTTGAAACAGCTGAAGTTTCTTGTTAATGTCTGTGCAGCGTTTTTAAATGAAGGAGTGTATGCTTGAAAAGGATTTCTGTTTTTACTGTGGCATCAAATCATGTTTTGAGTATCATGGTATTAACTACTGCACCAGAAGACATCCCTAATCTTGTACATGTCAAGCCTATCCCAAAGATATGGAAGTAATCAACTAAAGTGACAAAACCTTGACTGGATGGGCTTAATGACATCTAGCCCTGAGTGTTTTGCACATAGTGTTACTGGGCGCTTCATGTATGACACCATCAAAGCACGCTGAGAGTTCACCTACTAGGCACAGCGTGATGTGGTGGACACAAAAGCTGCAACAGCTGCCGTGTAAAATCAGATAAGACTCTCTTCACTGAAGAGCGTACAATACGAAACAACCGAAGACTGAGGTTCAGAAGGTCAACAATACATTAATGCTGTTGATCAAGAATTTCCAGACTAATCAAACAGAGGGTAGGGCTGTACTTCAACCCACACTGAGGCTTGTATAAATAATGTATAAACAGTGAATAACAAATGCCTTCTAATACACAACAACATAGTGGTGAGCTCATGTCAGGATTTTATTAACATTTATAAATGTTTTAAAAAACACAATTTTGGGGAGGGTGCCAAAGAATGTTCCCCAAAATTTATGAATTCACTGTTCATTAGCATTATGTGATAGTGTGTTATAAAGCATTTATAAATGCTTAATGGAGTGGGGTGGGGTGGAAGTTAAAATAAAGAATAACCGAATACAGTATGTCCTGACCGTCTTCCAACATCACAACAAATACATTGTATTTAACAAATTCCCTTCATGGTTTGGTAAATTATTTGTAAAAGGAGTCAAAAGAACTGCTTACTCAAGTTTGCAGATGATGCTGCCCTGGTCAGTCAGATGAGAAAGAATATTTCAAAAGAATATTTAAAAAGGAATGACATTCAGTATTTTACAGTGGTGTGTTAAACATAATCTCTTTGCACCAATAAGACCAAATACATTGTTATTGTATCATATTTTATGGTGTCATATCATGTCATATCAGATCGCAAGACCCAAATGTGAGGCAGTGATAATGACCAGCTTCTTGCTTATCACACAGCTACAGACATGTATCATTTAACACAAAATGTTGACTTACAATTATTTTGAATGACTACATGTATACAAGTATTCTACAAGCTTCCACCGCCAAAAGAATAAAAAAAGTTTATCAGTACTGAAAACATAGAAGCATCTGTAGCTATCATCTCTGAGCAACAGTGAATCAGCACTGCAAACACAGCAATTAGGGCTGTCAATCAATAAAAAAAATTATTGAATTAATTACATGATATCTTGATTAATAAATCAAATTAATCACAAAAAACACATACATCAATATTTGCTTGGAAAAGCCACCAAATTAAGATAATTCAACTCAAAAACATTACATTATCGTGGCACACAGTAAAACATTGAAGACCAAGGAGAGAGCTGCACAACTAGTGTACTGACAAGTTGGAACTGTGTGACACACAGGGTCCAGGGGTCATTGAATTATATGCATTAATTTACTTTTTTTATGTGGCATATTTTTATAATTAATCTAAACTGATGCATTAATTTGACTGCCCAGTAGTGATATAAACAAATCTACCAAGATTGTCATTCAGCCTCTAGTACTGTGCTCTTTGAATAAACTAATGTAAAAGTGAATAAACTAAATAAAATAAATAAATTATAAATAAATAAATAAGAGTAGTATTGGAAAAAATTCTCCATCCTTCTCTCCTGTTTGTCTGCAGTGGTCAAAGGTTTTTAAGGCACAGTGTGCTGCTGGCTAATTCGATTAGAAATCAACAAAAATTAGGGGACCTTTTGACCTCAAAGTGACCTATGGGTTCATATCAGAACCCACAGTATATGTCACCTATATGTCACTTTGACATATCTGATATTCTGCAAAGCTGTGTCATAACTTGGAACCACAGAAATAGAATCAATAGAGTGGCCACTTCCTGAGTGGTTGAGGTAGTTTCTTTTAAATAGCTGCCATAGAATTTAGAAATGAGTATTGTTGTAATTTCATGGAACACAGAAACATGAAATGCTAAGCAAGGCTGCTATGCTGCTATGTTGAGTTAAACAATGCTATGGCCATAGCAACACTTAAGGTTCCCATGACAACGTCCAGCAGCCATCTTGAGCCAATCAAATGACCACTCAAAAGTGCTGATTTGCCTAATTATAGTCATTACAGTCCAGCTTTGTGCATGGAACAATTATTGACGATCAACAAGCATGAAACATGAAACATGAAACATGAAAGACAATCGCAGCCCACCACAATGCCCGAGTGCAAACACTTCTGGAGAGCGCAGGCATTTTGACGCCAACAGCCATTTCACAAGAGATACACTCAAAGCAATTTAACACTTAACTTCCCGTACAGGGATGGAGCACATGACTGTAACAATAAAGGCACGGCAAATTTATTTGTATGGCACATTTCATACGCAAAATGTATGGAAATAAATCTTACTATAATGAAAAGCATTTAATAAGAAATAAAGAACTAAAAATAATAGCATAAAAGAGTAAACAACATAAAATGTAATAAAAGAATGTGGAAAGCAGAAACATTTTTAGCCTGTCTTAAGAGTTGGGGCAAATTTTGAAGCTTGTTCCAACTGTGTGTAGCATAATAAGTAAATGCTTTCATTTCATTTTACTCTGGGAACAGTCAGCAGACGGCTCCCAGATGACCTGAGGTATCTGAACGGTTCATATTGTAAAAGCAAGTCACAGATGTATTTTGTCCCAAACCACTGAGTGATTTATAGACAAGCTGCCATATTTTAAAATAATTTCTATAACACACTCGGAAGCCAGTGCAGAAATCTGAGAATTTGTATAATGTATTCAGTTTTCTTGCAGATACTAGAGCTGGTTGAACATCTCTTTAAGCTATTCCCACCACTGTGATCATCAAGCACTGTATCTGGCCAAGAAATTCGCAGCTGACCCATCACTGACCTCTTTATAGAGATTATTCCTGCCGCTCTGCTGTGAGACCACAGTTACCCACCTCAGAAAATGAAAATAAAAAGATTTTCCATTTCATTCACACCAGTCAGCACTCAACTGCTGAATTTTGTTTGAGATGGCAGCATGTCTCTCAAAGGGCAAGATTTCTGGATGTTGTAATATTGAATTTGATGTAAAGAAGAGAGACAAAAAAGAGAATTATGTTGTAGTCTACAGATTTGCATCAGAAGTGCATGCAAAAAGGTTGAGGTGCCGGAAAGGGTCTTCTGTAATTTCTATAACAATAATTCGATTATAAAAAAGTTTTCATCCTTATTGAGAAATCCCTTTTCATTGATTCATTATGTCAAGATCAGAAGACAAGCTCGGCTACAGAACATTACAGCTGCTCGGGGGTTCAGTGCCCTGAGTTGATCTGGTTTGACAGTTTTGCTAAGCATTAGTTACCAGTCTTTACAGTTGCCACCTGAACATATACACAATATGTTAACCTAAATAACAAAATGCTCCTTATTTCTCTTAATTAAGGCACAGTATGTAATATAACATTCATTTTTTTATTACAGCTTATTCTAGTGAGGGTCATTGGGGGCTGGAGCCAATCCCAGCAGAAGGTGAAAGGTAGGGAAACACCCTGGACAGGCTGCCAGTCCATCACAGGGCAGTAATACAACATTATAATTAAAATGGATGCAACAGTATCATATCATTTTAAGAGGGTAAACCACAAAGTTTTTCAAGTGCAGTGGGAATTTCTTCTTTAAGGAGCAATTCAAGGACAGAGTCATATGTAATTACACTAAACTGCAAATCAGTAACATGCAAATCATTGTCAATTACTTTGAAAAAGTAATGTTTTAGAAATTGCAGACAAGCCATCAGGTTGAATTATCAACACAAACACAACGACACGAAAAAACAGAAACTTAAAGAATACCATCAAACAAGCCTCTCTTAATCTCCACACAAGAGTCAGCTCTACATACACACACACACACACATACACACACAGAGTCTGGCGTTTGGGTACCCACGAAAGTAGTGATGGTATACTCATTAAATTAGACTAAGATTTAATTAAAGTCCATTAAAAATTAATAACCAGAAAATTGTCAAGAGGAGAAGAACAACACAGACCAGAAAAAACAGGACATAAGGAGACTCTAATGGAACAGAGTGTCTATGAGTGGCTTGCATGTCATCGTCTCACAAATTTGCTGTAAGAGACGATGTGATGGACTTCGCTATCAGTCTCAATATGGTTTTTTTTTCTCCACATGCTTTGAAGCCATCGACAACCCAGCAGAAGTGCTGCATCCCATCACCAGAGGGCGCAGAGGGACCACAAATCACAGCAAACGAGGCAGCTACTGCTTTCCAACACTTGAATTCTTGAAAGGCTTCTTCCCTCAAACTGTCACCCATAATCCAACAGTTCTTGGACAGTTACACCTTCCCCACATGCAAAATCTCCCATATAAACCCAATTTACATAAAACCTAGTCTAAAGGGGTGTAATCACTCCCATTCAATTGCTTTAACATCTTTGGGGTGTATATAATAAACAATAATAAGTATATATCGCAGCCCATAGAAATTTATTACTCAAACAGGAGGGTGAATTGTTTGAAATTCCCATGGTTGAATGATTTAAATTTCTTCAATTTCTTCAAATTCTTATTTTGACAGAATACAGTAGGGAAAAAAGCATTTTGTTGCATAACAATACACACAAAAACTCAAGAAGGAGGAGTACTTCTAAGGGACAGTAAATGGGTGGTTATCCATTTGATATAGGCTTAACGGACCAGAGCCTTTAGGATGAACTGGGACTAGAACCGCATTAATCATGTTGGATCAGTAACACTGCTCAGGTGTAACATCTAATATAAATCATCTCATCTGAAAATTATTTTAGCCCTGATTTTTCAGTGAGTTCTCTCTACAGGAACGGGTCTTTCTCTGTGATGCTGCTCCACCTCCTGGTCTTCGGGGTGTTTCCCTGCCTTGGCTTCTGTGGAGCCTCCAGATTCAAGACTGATCTCTGTTTTATTCATTTCCAAGCTTTGCCATGGTCATGATTTATCTCATAGCCAGTGATTTAGTGAAGTATAGCCGATAAACAGGTTGGTAAACTAAGGCAACCAGATTATCTAGCATCAACAAAAATCAACTGCACTTTCAGAAGAGCAACTTGGAGCTTTTTCAATTAAAATATCCCATTCTCATGTAACTTAAATCAGTTTTATATGTAATGTGTGCTATGAATTTACCTCATAAGGATTTATCCCAGCCTTAACACTGAGTTCAGCTGGATTGACTCTCCACTACATCCCTGCCTATAGCCATCCAGATTGCTACAAAATCAAAGCACCAACCCACAACACAGACCTACAGGCAACATCTGTATGATTTTATGTGTTTCAGCGAATTTCATTTTGGTGGCCCTTAGGCTACAGTAGGCAACCCCTAACTGGATCATGAGTGACAGCGATATAATTCAAATTTTGAGGATTTGGGGGTGAAATGTGATTTATTCTGGACTCTTGATGCGCAGTCAGTAGGACCAGCCGTGCGTGTAGAGCTGTTTCTGAACGTCTCCTCCCCTGTTTCTGCAGTGTTACTGCTTTTGCTTTTCCTTCTCGCTCATCGTTTCTTGTGCCAATGCTGCCCACCGCAAGAGTAAGACAAGGCTTCCATTTGCATAACACCAGACTCCTCTTTTCTTGTCCACCACCATCCCTCTGCTTGAAATTCATCTTGTCCTGATCCGTGTACTGTAAGGTTTGCGTCCTCTCAATCTTTCACCATCCATTCACGCCTACTCTCATGTGCAGTCCTGTGTGGTTCTTTGCGTTATCCAGCTGTGAGGGGAAAAAAGGATTTTTTTTATCCATTTTTTTTCTCGGATAAAAAACACTCTTTAAAACCTATGATAAATTGACTGTTTTGGGGGAATTTATGACTGGTACAAGCGGGACGATTGAGGACAGAGTCAGTAATTTAATTTATTATTTTACGCATCAACAATCGCACGTAGCCTGGAGAGGATAAAGCTGAAAACGTATTTTGATTTTTGAAAAAAAAAACAACAACAACATAAAAATAATAATAATAATTTAGCTGTACGGAAGGTGTCACCATGCTGGAATGAGGGGAATGTAGAAGAAGAACAAAACCGACAGTGTTAAGTTTGCTGAGGTAGGCTACCTGTCAGAAAAATCGCGAAGAGGCACCATGGAAAGCTACGCGTCATCTCCAAGACGCCAGCGCAACAAGCCAACACCATTATATCAGCCTACTGTGTGAATGGCACACTGGGGTGCCGGCCACTGTTTGGTTGTGCAGGGTAGGGACGGTGGAAGAGCAGTGTCCGGCTGAGATAGGGACAATATGTGAGTATTTGTAGGACTACTGTGCGCACCAAATGGATGGGACATCAGTCTACTTTGTCTCTTATGCACCGCAGCCTGTTTGGGATAAACGGCTTTTTCTTGCATCTGTAATTTCCAGCTCGTCTGGTTGTCTTAGAAAGCAACTGTCTCCAATTAATTTTTCAGTAGCAAACTGTTTTTGCAGCGTGTTTCTGACCTAAACCAATGGTATGTGTTTGGATTGCTAAATTTGCTCAGTGTTTGCTTTCAGTTTTATTTTTTTATTTTTGAATTCCTTAAGCTGGAATCCGTTCCAGTTAATTTTTATGGTGGTGCTGAAACACTTGACAATCTTTACAGTCCAGTGTGTTAAGAAAACCTGTTTTTCCTCAGACCAGGATGAAAGACAAGTTCACCTCCTGAGGCCACAACTTCCATACTGAGCTGACTCACTGACAACTGCACCCAGGTGAGAAGGGCAGGTTTTTATGGTGTTGACAATGTAGAATATATTGTAATAATTTATATTTCACCATAACCGTTTTGTTGTTTGAGAGTTTCATTTTCTCTGCATGATTCATCATGATGAGCCCAATCATTCATAAGTACATAATAGCACCAACTTTATGTCATATTTGCTTAGATTATATTGTCTTAATAGTATTTTCCAAATAAACAGCATCAAGGAATGAATGTTTACCTCTGAAATCATCCAAACTGTGAAATAATCTACTTATATTTTCATTTCATTGTTGTTACATGTTGTGCTTGCTCCATTTTCTCTCTGTTTTTTTTTTATTTTGCTTTGAGTTTGCATCCTCAAGGTAATAGAAATGACATTTATGAAGAAGAGTTTCATTACGGAGGAGATATCCACCATTTGAAAAACCCACATCGTCTCTCACAAAATGATTGCTGGTATGACTCATTCTGTATAACTAGTTGTTACCGGCCAACTTGAGACCTTTGCTTACCAAATAGGAACACTTGTGAGAATGAAATCATCATTATCCGCTATTTCAGGTCATGTTTTTCAGTAGATTTAGATCATTCTGGACTGAAATGAGGAATGAGGAAAGAGAAAAGTGCCATTTTGTATGTTACATCTTGCATTTCTGGCCAGTAACTGACAGTGAGCAAAGGATGAGACTGATATGTAGACTTGAGATAATCAAAAGTGCATATTATATTTCAGATTATACTATCATCTAGCTAAAAATATAATCTAATCCTGGTGCTATATTAATGATAGAGGAGTTTTAGTGTATAGTTCAACACATACTTTTCAGAATAGTGAAAGGTTTTTGTGGGGTACACACCTACATTTCCATCATCTAAACACCATAATGTGGCAAATGTCTCCATTGTAGCCTACATGTTTGGAGACTTTACTGAATGCATGAACAAGTTTGTTATTTTGGTCTTCATTGAGCACCAAACAGAGTTGCAGCAATCAGTTTCTTCCTCAGTATAAATGATTAATGGTCCCCTAAGTGTCTTTTAAGCATTTGCATTTGCAAATTGTCAGAGTGCTGAAAAAGTTTCTGCAGTGGTAGTTGTGTTGACCGAAAAATGCTCTGCATTCTTCTCTAAAACAAATGGTTAACTCTGGCAGATTAACTAACAAGCAAATTAGCCTGTTTATTATCCCATGATTTCAATTAAGAGTGCAACCAATATGGTATCTTTAGGGTTGTTGTAAGAAACATATAGAAACTTTTCTTCTATTTTGTGCCCTGTGTCTGGTGAAGAAACTCAATACATTTTTTTGCTCAAATATGAAGGTGGCTCTTTAATACTAATTCATTTATCATCACCTGCCCAAGAGAATTTGGCCTACAGCTAACTACTGCTGCAGCAAGATTTGATCTTTCATTTATATGTTTGTCATGTTACAATTTTAAAGGAGACCAGGAAAACATATCCTAACATCAAATGTCTTATATGTATGTCAAATAAATTCAGGTTCTAGACTGGAAATGTCAGGCTGCAGAGATATTTTTTTCCATATACTTATCATGAGGTATCAGATGTTCCTGAAGAAGCCGTCAGAAAATCTGATGTAAACTTTATTGTCAAGAAATCAGGTTTTATTCTTGAGTTCCCTGTGAAATATTACACCCCCCTGAAGCTTTAGCTATTGGACAGCTTGCTGTTACCACAGAAACGTTACCAGCTCTAAAGTTGCACATGGTTGGCAGCCAGACCAGAGCAAAGTTGGTTAGCAACCTGTAAACGTGATTGGCACCACTCCACCATGGTTTCGTTGTCAAGCATGATTTTCTTTTTTTAAGGATGAGCAGAAGATTGTGTACATGGGTCAGAATCATTACAAATAAGTGATCAGTGCTGTATGGGAATAGCACTTCATTTCATCCTAAAAATACTTCACACACTTGAACGTCCCTCAATTTTTCATGCAGATTTTTTTCCCCAAATCTGTTGCATAAGCTCACAATTCATTCATCTCGTAGCTGGTGTAGATTGGTCCAAAGCTTAAATCTCTTTTTTGTTAATCAGGATTTTCTAAAACGTCTGTGTGGAAAATGAATGAAATTTTTACTTCCAGACCCAGGGCCACTCATAAAGGGGGTGGACACATTTCAGTTTTATTATTGATTTTGCCTGTTTGTCCCAGCAGTAGCTGTCCATGGTCCTGTTCTAGGCATCAAGCTCCATAGTTAGATGCAAGTTTGCTGATTGATGCCTTACCAAATCTGTTCAGCAGACAGCGACAGAATTTGTTGGGCTAAGAAATGCTACTGATTTGCAAGTCATTTATTTGTAAGTTTACAAACGGCACACATTTCTACATCCGTGCTGTGCTGTGGTGTTTCACCCTTCAATGTAGATTTCATAGAAAGCCTGCACCCCTCACTCCCTCATCCCTCTCTGGAGCTGTTATACAGGTCAGAGTGGAGATTGCTGCTTTTCTCAGCTGCATGTCAATGAGAGCATGTACAGTAGGCATTGTCAAATCTTTTCTGCCCCATAGACAGGCATCCTATTTTTGAATTGGTTTTAAAATTTTCATTAGCAAGCACGAAATTACAGTCCTAGATAGTTTAGCTACTCTGTCTTTCCCCTCTCCATCTCTCTCTCCCTGTTTCCCTCTGTTAACATTGATGCAGATGTTAGTCCTCTGGCTCGCATTGTGGCTGTGCTCTCTGAATTGTTTTGCACTTGAAGTGTTGATGATGTGGCCATCTGTATGGTGCTGCCAAGAGTAACACCATAAGCTGTAAACCTGACACCAGACAAAGTCAAAATGGCACAGTTAGATGCAAATGCAAACTACCTTAAAGTCTGTAAGTGTGCTACGGGCTGATTATTACGTTAGAAATTAAATAAGTCTAGAGTTTAAAGGCATGATGTACTGCCTTGAGAGATTAGGATATTTCCCTCTTTAAATGGGCTATAAAGACAAAACTATTAGGATAACTGGTCCTTTTTCCTTGTTCTAATGAAATTTTCATTTCTATGTTTAAAGGTTATTTTTGGAATTTCAGTTTCATTATACAGTTTATAATGGACCGTTTGTCAGTGACTCGATTTTATTCCTGCAAGTTAAGAGTGCAATGAGTGAGTCTTTTACTGGCCCATAGCACAAAATGACTGCGGGGGTTTGATAGGCCTGCTGATCAATACGGATGACTCAACGATTACTTCACAACATGCCAAAATTTCTGGTTTTCAAAACTCTCCAGCATGGCTGAATTGATATAATTTGCACACATAAGAGTACAGTTGTGGACAAAGCATTGATTTATATAGATGAGTTCCAAAAATAACAGATATAGTATCAAAATCCAAACATCTGCTGCTGATAGCAAATCTCATCTAACACAAAACTTGCAATTTCTTCTTCTTCTGTCTTGCAGAATTTTCTTTGAAGTGGATTTGACTCAGAGGACTTGGCTCCTAGCACCGTTCTGCCACCATGTTAATGCACAAGCGTATTCTGAGCTGCACCCCACCTTTCACCCCGCGCCTGCTGATCTCCATCCTGCTGGTCCTCCTCCCGGGGCTCACTCATTTCTCGCTGGCCAGCTCCAGTCATGCAGCCAGTGGCACACCAGGAAACTGCTCCGGCGAGGACAGCTGCTCAGAGGGAGTGGTCCTGCCCATGTGGAACCCCCAGAACCCCTCTGTGGGCGATAAGGTGGCACGCGCCATAGTTTACTTTGCAGCTCTCATCTACATGTTCCTGGGCATGTCCATTATTGCCGACCGCTTCATGTCTTCTATTGAGGTCATCACCTCCCAGGAGAAGGAGATCACCATCACGAAGCCAAATGGCGAGGTGACCACGACCACTGTGCGCATATGGAACGAGACGGTATCCAACCTCACCCTGATGGCTCTGGGCTCATCCGCTCCAGAGATCCTGCTTTCTGTCATTGAAGTGGTCGGGCATAAGTTTGAGGCCGGTTCTCTGGGTCCCAGCACCATCGTGGGCAGCGCTGCGTTCAACATGTTCATCATCATCGCTATCTGCGTGTACGTGGTGCCAGAAAATGAAACCCGCAAGATAAAGCACCTGCGTGTGTTCTTCGTCACCGCCGCCTGGAGCATCTTCGCCTACATCTGGCTGTATCTCATCCTGTCCGTGATCTCACCTGGAGAGGTGGAGGTGTGGGAGGCGGTCCTCACCTTCTGCTTCTTCCCCCTCTGTGTGTTGCAGGCCTGGATTGCAGACCGCCGATTGCTCTTTTACAAGTACGTCCATAAGCGTTACCGTGCCGACAAATCCCGTGGTATCATCATCGAGACAGAGGGAGATGCCATGTTCACCAAAATGGACTTTGAGATGGACGGTCAGGGAGTCAACTCACACACTCATCCCAAAGAAGCTTTGGATGGCATGTTGGAGGGGGTAGAAGAAGGTGGAGGGATGAGTCCAGGACAAGACCAAGAAGAAGAAGCTCGACGGGAGATGGCCCGCACACTGAAAGAATTAAAACAAAGGCACCCAGAGAAGGACATGGAGCAGCTGATTGAGATGGCCAACTACCAAGTTCTGGTCCAGCAACAGAAGAGCCGGGCCTTTTATCGTATCCAGGCCACACGCATGATGATCGGAGCCGGGAACATCTTGAAAAAACATGCCGCAGACCAGGCCAGGAAGGTGGTGAGCTGTCATGAGGCCAGCGGCCAGGAGGAGGACCCCCATACCATCTACCTACAGTTTGAACCTTCCCACTACCAGTGCTTTGAGAACTGCGGCTCACTTAAGCTGTCAGTAGGGCGCCACGGAGGAGAAAGTGGCTGCACTGTGAAGGTAAGAGGCAAAGTAATTTCATAAATATTGTAAATGGAGCTCAAGGTCAGTTTTAAATCCCAACTTCACACCTCCTCCAACAGTTTTCTGGCATAAAGAAATGTTAATAATTCAGCATCTTATTATAACTCCAGTTGATAAATAATTTAGCCGGCATAGCACTTTGGCTAGAACACTCTGTCCCCTTCTTTCCGTGTGCCACACAGGTGGACTACCGCACAGAGGATGGGACTGCCAACGCTGGCTCAGACTATGAGTTTGCTGAAGGCACCCTGGTCTTCAAGCCCGGTGAGACAATCAAAGAGTTCACTGTTGGGGTCATCGACGATGACATTTTCGAAGAGGACGAGCATTTCTACGTGCACCTCAGCAACCCTCGCATCGCGCACCGTGCTGAAGTTTCCCTCCTGGAGCCCAGCTCGATCACCTCCAGCAACAGCATGATGGGCAGCGGCATCTCAACCCACATTCCCCCCAAGGCAGCCCTGGGCAGCGCTCACACCGCCACGGTTACCATTTACGATGATGACCACGCTGGCATTTTCACATTTGAGAGCAACTCCACGCGGGTCAGCGAGAGCGTTGGCAATATGCAGGTGAAGGTACACAGGACATCCGGGGCGAGGGGGAAGGTGGCCGTGCCCTACCACACAGTAGAGGGCACTGCCAAGGCTGGGGAGGACTACGAGGAAGTGGCTGGCAAGCTGGAGTTTCAGAATGACGAGACGATGTGAGTGACAGTTCAGTTCCTTTCTCATTTTGATTTGAGTGTCTCCTGACTGCTTGATCTTTTAACTCATTGCTGCCTCTGACCAAACCTTAAAAACCACACATTATTTTTTTAAACGGCTAGATTAAGTTGGTTATGCACGGAATGGAAGGGACTATTTTTGTGAGTCACAGATATGCTCTGAGGAGTTTAGATCTTTCAAAAGGATGGGTGAGGGTGGATAAGAGGATATAATTGTAAGGCAGATAGTGCAACATTGCGGCTGCTGTAAAAAAAAAAAAAAAAATGCTCTACATATATATATTATATATAGCAGCAGCTACCGTGAATGAATTCAGAATTAACAGGCAGCACATTGGGATTTCTATGGGGGTTATATGGGAGTTCATTGTAATGCAGAGCAACAAAAGCTCCAGCTCAGAAAAGGAAGAAAGGGTATGTGAAAGACAGACTAGAGGAGAGAAAATCAGACAAACGACTTAGAGAGGAGAGAGAAGGGGAGAAGGTTGAGTAGCTGCTGAAAACAGGTGTATGTGATGTAGCTTGTGTGATAATTTAACAACAAAACATCTCATGGATGCACCAGCAGAGAGGCAGATAAAAGGTTAGGAGGAAAGTTAGAGGGTGCAAAAAGAACAATGAAAATGCGATGTTTTCACAGCTACTGTATCTCTTGAACGTTGTATGGAGGGACTACTGCCTGACTGTTGAGCATACTTTGATAGCGGAGAGCGTATTGTAGTGTCTATTTTATCTGCTTGTCTGTGATGAGCAAAAGACTGGCAATTATCCACTCCAGTCATTTTTATATAAAAAAGAAAAATGGCTTTAACATATCAAGCTCATGACAAAATTCTGCACAGCGCAACAAAGGACAAATCAAATACAATTAAAGATAAGAAAGGAAATCATTGCTGAACAAAAAATGTGTGTCTACATGTGTCAGATGAATATTATGAGGGGAGCAATTCAGGGCCCGTGTGTAGGTGGATTATGTAGGTCGGCTGAGTGGGAGAACAGGCAGGTGAATGCATTTTGTCAAAAGAGAATGCAGATTTCCCTCTTTGTCTTTTCTGCCTTGCAGTGCAGGTGAGAATTTGCGAATATATTTGTCTCTGTTTGTCACTTTGCTTGTCTATTGGCGTGCACATGTATCAGTGTGTTTGTCTGCCTCTGCGTACTTGTCGGTGTGTCTGTTACACTCACTTTAAGCTCACATCAAACAAAATGTCTCTTCAAAATGGGAGCTAAAAAGAGCTTCTCAAGCAACCGGGACAATTAAAGGGAGTCAAAAGGGGTAAAAGGAGTCCCAAAAGTTCTGAACACAAAATATAGTGCATACCACCGCAGTAGGTGCAATTAATGAGGCAATAATGTAACAGGGTGCCCAGTGGTGGTGCATAGTCTACAGCTAGGTTACCCAAATCAATATACATGTCAGTGTAATAATGACTTGGCAGTGCCCTACCACACAGCAGATGGCACTATGAAGGCTGGGAGGGACTGTGACAAGGGTGCTGGCAAAATGAAATTTTGAGCATCTTCAAACGCTGACGATCCCATAGGTGGGTTCGTCATTGCTGCATAGACAAGCTTTGTTCAAACCCACAAACTTTATTTTAAATTCCAAGTGGAGATCCCAAGGTTTCCAAAAATCCCAAATAACTCCCGCTGAATTACTGGGAAATGTGAATAAAATGACCTGAAAGACATCTGGATATTTTCTATTTGATTTAAGTTTTGAATATTGAATATATATGTGATGTAGCTTCAGTGAAGCATTGCAGCGAGCAAATACAGTATGTATGTGCTATTGTCTTATTACATGGAAAAAAAAAATTCAAAAAAAATTTAAATAACTTCAAAGTTACTTCAGAGGGAATACAAGAGAAAATCGGTGTTCAAGATGTTAGTAAAAAATCCTTCATAAAATTATTTTTAAATTAAGAAAAAGACAGAAATGGCTAAGATCTCCATGGCCTGTTTCTTCCTTTGAGCTTGTGTTGACACAGACCCGCAGCTTTGATCCCTCCGATTTCTGCAAAGACCAATATTTTAGATGAATGATGAAACTTTAATGGGGCATATTTAAGACAGCTTTCTACAACCTTCATAAAATTGGTGGGATTAGACAACTTTTGCATTGTCAATTATAAAACCAGTAAGCTGTAGCATGTTATCAATAACCCACATAGTATAGTTGTCTGTTGTCAACTATTTTGGCCTATAACAGTCAATAATCTGAGTGACAATTTACCTGCTGTCCCATTTTTGTTGTGATTTGATAAGCATACTAATACCCATCATAATCATCCATCCTAGAAATCATTATCGAAATGAATAAAAGTACAGAACATAACTAGACATCATCCTCATCGCCAAGCACACCAATTACATTATAATTAGAGAAGTGTATTTTTGAAGAGGTTATTTGCCGCTGGGATAAGTTAGTCCTCAGCGTGGATCTGTTGGATTTACAGACAGGCAGTCTGTGTCTGCATTCAAATGGAAGCTGAGCATTCAATAAAATCCTCAAGGGCCGTGACTGCTCATCAGACTGTGGCACGCTCACAATGACAGAGGCACCTGCAGAATTTATGTCATCTGGAGTCATGCTTTCTCTGACAGCTGTTGGTGTACAGCAGGAAAGGAAGGACTGTGGAGAGCTGATCCAGTGGAGCAGGGCAGTTTGCCATCAGAAAACCGATGAAAAGAAACCCCAGACACAGCAGGAAACGTGCATCTGTGCCTAATTCCACCTATGGCGTTCTTGGAATAGGATTCATATAACTTAAAAGGGAACTTTTTTTTCAAATGTAAAATCAGACATGGGATCTAGGGATGCCGAATCGATACTTTGGTACCAAGTCAATACCAAAATTTTGAAAGCGATAGCAATACTAGTGTTACTCTGTCACTCAGTGTTTTTATTCGGATGTAGCCTTTGTCTATACGTCTAAATACTTAAAACACTTAAAATTGCATCCATGCTTAAATCAAAACAAGAGCACATAATCAAACCATTGTATTTGTTGTTACAGCAGGACATTTAACACAATTATTCTAATTTGAAATCAGTATTTTGTTGGGCTGTTTTGTTTTCTACTTGAAGGCTTCAGACCAATGTTGCACTTGTAAATCAGTGGTTTCCTGATGTAGTCTATATTTAAATGCCAGGACCAGCTGGGTCAGGTCACATGAGCAGCTTACGTTCCTCAACTTCTAATTTGGCACGCCCTCTTATCAGTACAAGGCACCATCATATGAAGTTGGATCTATTGTAAGAGTTGAGTACAATATGTGGTGATTTACTATTCACAGGTGTTGTTGATTGATACTAGCCGATCCACTGTTACCTTGATGACTGTTGAGATTTAAAGCTCTCAAAGTAGCCAAGCGAGTCCAGCTGCAGCTGCTGTTTTGTTTTAGGGGGAAATCTCCCCCTAAATGTAGCCTATATGCATCAAATAGTACATGTTTGCCTTCTTTTCAGGGGCTGTTCCTTGACCTGAAGCATTTCTAACCTTGTGCGTTAACCTAAATTGTATTCTGGTGTAAAATGAAATGCTATCAGCCATATAACTACCGAACACTCGAGTCTGTATACAGAGGCAGAAGTTGAGAGTCAATAGATGGTGCTAAAACATCCTAAAATCTCATAGTGTAGCTTAAAACCTGGTATCAGAAGGGTAGATAAAGAGATATTTCACTATAAATGCCACATTGTTATCTTAGTATGTGGATCAACGGCCTTGATCAGAGTTTCTGATGCAATCAGTCTCTGACATGCAGCTATCAGGCTACAAATAACGAGCTGAACACATTTTCAGAAGGGTAGCCCACATAATTCAAACAGATCATGATGTCATCCACTTTCATCAGATTGTGTAGTTTGACTGAAATGTAGTCCGTGTTACTCAATCAGTCCTATTAAAAGATTAACAGGATGTATGCAAATATCATCACTGTGTGTTTGCCTCATTTATGCATGTGTTTGTGTGCATTTGTATGTGCGTGTCTCTGAGTATGCAAAGCCTGCATGCTCTCTCTGTCTATATATATATCTATATGTGTGTGTTTCTTCCTGCTGAGTAGGCTGCCAAAGTTCCTCTTTCAAAAAACAGAGCTTGCTTTTCCTACTGAGGTGTTTCCCCGGGCAGTCGCAACCAAAGAAGGCTAACACCAGTCAGTAGGACTCCAGGGGGGCTCGTGTGTGTGTGTGTGTGTGTGTGCGTGCGTGCATGCGTGTATTTGTATCTGTGCCGGTGTGCCTGTGTGTGTGTGTGTGTGTGTGTTTGTGTACATCTGTCTGTTAATGTCTATGCTCGAGCATGCAGAGGAACAAGAGAGGAAGCAGCCAAGTTTTTAAGCACTTGACACAGAGCCAGGAGGAATGGGGTAAAATCCAGGCGTTCTGTTTAATAAAAATATGCCATCTGAATTCTGCATTGCAGTAAATAGATTAGGATTTACAGACACAAACATCTAAGCCAAAATAAACAGCCAGAGATAGAGAGCCGTTTCACATTCTATGCTTATGGATTAAGGGGAAGATCTGCACAAACCCTTTGATGCCTGTGTGTTTTCTGTGTATCTGTTTTTGTCTGTGGCACTATACAGTAGTTCAGGCTGAAGTGGATAACGGGAGCAGTTACATAAGCTGAGATGAATGAGATGGGAGCGCGATCTCCTCTGCAAATTGAAATCAATACTTTGATATTCTTTACTTCTCGCGCTTAATGCAGACTGCATCAGCAACGAGCCGAACATCCTGACGAGCGCAGATAACAGCAGAGTTGCAGTCACGCCTTTTATGTTAACATGTTGGGAACAGCAAAACCACTCTGAACTCTTGCACCTCCTCTAAAGAGTCGTCTCAGTAGGACAGAAGATAAGGTTTTCTCCGTTTAAGCGTCACTGATATCTCTTGGCGATTCTTGTTCCTATTACGATACACTACACATTCTGCTTTATATGCCGAGTGTCTCCTCCTCATTTCTGCTGCCCTTTCCTCCTTTTGTACTCATTAGTTCAGATTTAGTTAAGCAGTCCCTCTTTGTTATGTTACCATGCAATATTTGTAAGGATAATAAATCAAAGGTAAGGTCACCTTTGATATCTGGATCAGTTTAGCCGTATAAATCGACTGTACACTCGGGAAACTATAGTCGGGAAATATTTAGTCAATCTGGTTACTCAAGCATTTATAGTTTTTTAAAGCCATTTTTCATTACTGTCACTTGCATCAAAATAAGGATAGCTCACTCATATGCTATTTTTTTTCAAAGCAGGGTTATATATAGCCCCTTTCATCTGTATAATAATTCTGGTAGCTGTGTGATCCAGGCAGGGAAATTCTTCTTTCGCCTGACCCCTCCACAGGGAGATCACAGCGCAGACTCAGCTATACTGGCCTCCACAGCCTTGGAGCGGGTGGGGATTAAGTGTCTTGCTCAAGGACACTTCAGATGAGTGTCAGATGCTTGCTGACACAAGGGCTCGATGGTCATCCCTCGACTGAATGGCAGCCCCCTAATCAATATTCTTCTCTATTGCCAAAATCTGCAGGCAAATCACATAATTAGAGAAATTTATTCGTTCATTAACTTTCGCTACCTGCTTAATCGTTTTCAGAGCCAGGGCCCGACCCAGCATGCACTGGGCAGAGGGCAGGGAAACGGCGGGGACAGGTTGACAGTGGATCACGGGGTTAACACAGACAAATACCTATAGGAAATTTAGGGATGTGCACGTCCACTTTGTATGGTGGGAGGAAACTGAAGCACCTGGATTAAACTTACATGAACACTGGATGAACGTGCAAACCCATAAAAGAGTCCTGGGCTGCGATTTGAGCCCCAGTCCTTTTTTCTGCCAGGTGCCAGTGTTAACACCACACCATCCTTTTGATGTCTTTGTATTCACACTTAATTTAAACAGATTAATCCAGCGTACAACAGTTATCTCTCTTGTAACGGAGACCAAGCTGATGGCAGCACATTCATTCAAAGACCTAAAAAAAACCTAAGATTTTACTACAAAGTATATACAGTTGCAGAAAAGGTAAGAAATAGAGGGCAGATACCCTTAAAGAGAATAAAAAATGCTGACAAATTCACTTTCTATAGTTTTACCTTGCATAGAACAGCCAGCTCCCAAAGTTTCAATTCTTCCTGCAGTCTGTTTCTCACTGGGAGCGGAGATTATGGCCTTTTCAGTTGGGGCTTTGGGATAGTAAGCAGAAATTAATCTTTGGGCCTGACAATCCTCCACAGTTTTGTGTAATATAGATACAATAACAGGGAATGTTACCCAGTATGGCCTTTCAGAGAAATACGTCCAAGTGATAGAGTCTATATGGGAGCTGGGGACAGATGGGCAATTTGCCCTGGAATATAATGATGAGTTAGGGCTTTACAGTCTTGATGCAATATGGCTGGGCCCAATGTAATGAGGGGTTTACACCAATCTGCTGTTTGGGCTGGGGAGAGGTTGACGTTGTTGCCCGTGGACGATTTCCACAGCAGCCTTTTTAAATTGACGTGACACCCAGAGTGGCATATTTATGAAACCAGCAATACTTAACACACAAAAGAGGGGACTTCAGAAAGATGTCACACTTAACAAATCAGCTAGCAGTCATGGCAACTACATCTGCAATGCCTGCATGAATTTGGCCAGGAAGCTAGCTAGCAGCTAGTTAGTTTCTAGCTTCCCTGGGTCCCCTATATGTTCCCAAGCCCCTGTGTTCCCCTAATGTATTTTTTTTTCAAACTGAGAACGCCACAGAAAAAAAGAATAATTCCATACCTTTGTTACATTAAAAAACATTATCTAATAGTAAGGCTGTGTTTTCAGTAAATAATATCTTAATGCTCAAGCTGCTTCCAAAAACATCTTTTAGCCACATACATAATGCTAAAGATTAGAAACATACACAGCGATGTTCCCTCAAAAAAGAATAATGTCCATGCTCTCTGGTATTTCTGGTAAGTTGCATAATCTGATAGCACATGTTCAGTACATAAGATCAGAGATGTTTTAAAATAGTGTATAAAAAATCCAATATCTATAGTGGGTAAAAAAATGTGAACTGATGTATCTCCACTTTCTTGGGATGCATTAATTCCTAGAACATTTTCAGTGGGAATTTATCTGTGAGTATTTTTGCTATTCCCAACATTTCTCTGATGTGCATCTTGGGACATAAGTAGGCATAGTTGGTCTGTGTGAGTAAAGCTGTCCAGTGTGTGATACAGGTTTACCATGGCTGGGGAAAAGGTTGATACGGAAGTGAATCATTATTTTCAGGATACTTCAAACCGCACTTACCTCATTCCTTGAGGTTTCCAACATGAAAAACAAATGTCAGCTTTCTAAAAATATACATAAAAGATTATTTTATCGTTTTTATTCTCTTTTTGCTCCCATTGGCATGACTTTACCTAGCATTAGACACTCATTGACGTATCAGACATGTTTAAAATAAACTTCTTTTCTTCTGCTAGCAAAAGCACAGCCTGCGTGTGTCCAATCCTGTGAGTATATGTGTAGACAGAAATAGACAGCCACCCACATATCATTAGGGAGATGGAGGGAGGGAGAGAGAAAGACTCACTGTGACAGTGTAGGAGAAATGTAGGGGGGTTGAAGCAAACATGTCGGCCACAATGAGAAGCTATAACCACACGTTTGTGCACTGTTTTATTTTTAATAGCCCTAATCGTATTTCTAAACAATCATTAGAGCTTGTTTTAACCTGCGTCCAGCTTCACGAGATGGATTGGGCGGAACTGCGTAATGAGCCAGTTTTCCTTGACTCGACAACTTATTTGGCCCTGTCTGCATCGTTTTGATGTGAGCACTTTTGATGTGAGTGGGAGGTGTGTAAGCTATTAAATTTGATTTCGCTGGTAGAAGTTTTGTGGTGTGGACGGAGTTCGCCCTCTTGTGGGGTGTTGGGAGACAAATGGTTGAGTGGGCTGCCTGCTGCAAATCATGGTTATTGTTGTTATTTGTTGAGACATATCTGCCATCCCCTCATCTAGCACCTTCACTTCAGGATTCATCGTGTTAACATGTCCTTACAGGCGGATCACCACTAGGCTACTGTCTTTTTTAGAAGAAAATTTAAGCAAACTGGGATTAGCATTAGAGAAAATTCACTGCTGGTTTGTTAGGTCCTATTTTGTGATATAAAAATAAGCTATTGCACCATGCTAGTACTGTCGCTATTCGAACATCAGCACGAGCGTCCTAGAGATTATTGATTTAAAATGTAATAATGTTCATACAGGAATGGTTTTGACTTCAGTTCTGCTCTCCTCATTTTCTAGTCTCTGGTCAGATATTCATATCAAGGAAATTCATATGAAAATACGACATAATTTCTATCCATGCAACTATTTTCCACCCAAATTTAGTGCAGAAAGTGATCTATAATGTTCTTTCTGTGGTGAAGAAGCAGAAACAAATGTACATTTTTTCCAGTGATCTAGTTTTTGCAGAGCTGTCTCATATCTTATTTTTACAGCTAAGCCTACAATCAGTTAATTGTGATCACCGAGGAAATGGCCTTCTACCTTATATAATGATAGCACCTTGCAAATAGATAATGTTATCAAGTTCTTGTGTCTGATGGGCATATTATGTATTCGCAAGGCTTGAGTGACTCATTGCATACCAGCTTTGAAAATGTTCCGTGTCGAGGTTAACTTTTTGTTAACTCCTTCTGTAAGATGAAAAACAAGAAACCTAAGAAAACATCAAATCCTCTTGAAGAGATCCATAATGTTATTATAAGCCTATATTCTCTATTTGTATACCCCCTACATGTTTTTGTAAGTTAATGCAATGTATGTTGCGTATTCTGTTTCTGTTTGCAGTGTTTTTCTGTTGTTTGCATTATTCTCCATTGCAATATGCAAATCTGTATTGCACATACACACTAGCACATGCAAATGCATTTCCAGTTCCACGAAAAATATAAACATTCAATAATACTTCTTAGTTTAGTTCAGTCTCTTTATGGCCCAATCTTTTTTTGCCCCCATCTTTTTCTTTTCCATTTCCCTTGCTGTCTTGTTCTGTCCGTTTAACCCAGATGATCTGACCCTTCCTCTTTTAGGAAGCTTTTGGATGTGAAGATCATCGATGATGAGGAGTATGAGAAGAACAAGACTTTTACTATTGTGTTGGAGGAACCAATCCTGCTGGAGGTGGGACAGAAGCACGGTGGGTACACTTCACAGCCATATGGTGCCACTGTCATACTTGAAGTATCGATGTGGGTGTTTTTTTTCTCATGAAATTATGGTATCAAGTGAATTTGCTTTGCATTCATTCCCCTTCATATCTTAATGAAATTCTTGGAATAGAACTGGCTCTTGCTTTTAAAAGAGCAATTTATATCCAGTGATGTAAAGGTCTTTGAGCTTTGAGGTATTTCCAAGGTTGATGAGAATGATAATCTCTTTTCATTAAATGGAAAGACTCTGAATGTGTAATTTGTAAAGGATTTGTCCTCTCAGTGCTTTTCACGAGCAGGTTTTATTTTGGAGGTGTCAAGTTGGTATATGCTGCATGTGAATTGCCATTTATGGTTTTTCCACGCATTTCATAAAACTGACATTAAGTAATTTATACAAATGTACTGTAACTTAATGTCTCCTGTACATTTTTTTAACCGTGGAAACATTGCAAAAGAAAAAAAAATACAGTTACACCTAATGCTGATCTTCTCTATGTTCAGTATTACATTTATTGTACATCAGTCCTTGTGCATGATGGGTTTCATTCCAAAATGCTGTAGCCTGCAGCAGTTCTGGAAAGTTTCTTGCCATCTGAAATTCTTCATATAATATCTGAAAAAATTGCTTGCAAAAATTTGCTATTGAAGAAGCCAATGTTTATTATGTATTAACTTTAATACCAAGGCATGAAGTGCTTAGTGCCAGCAGTCAATATGAGAGAGTGGGTGTCATTTTTTAAAATGATGGAACAGAACTCTTTATATGCCCATGGAGAGTAATATTGGCTCGTGGAGTAGTAATATTAATATTTGCATATACCCATACTGATTGATCCACTGAAAATGTGCTCATCTATTGCTCCAGGAGATTCGAATGACAACAAGACAGTGGTGGGACTGGAGGATGTGGCAAAGATGGGCTGCCCCTGTCTGGGCGAGCACACCAAGCTGGAGGTGGTCATTGAAGAATCCTATGAATTCAAGGTAATGCCAAAAAAAAAAAAAAAACACTTCACCTCAGTGGCACCTTCACTTGTCACACTGCCTTTTATCTATTTTGGAACATCCTACCAGCTTACAAGGGCTGATGAAGGTTAGTGTTTCATTAAGCCTGACAAGAGCCACTTCCTCTCCTCGTACTGAACTGCGCAGCGGCTCATTGGGTTTACAAGAGACAGCTAGACATCTTTACACCCTTTTAAAGACAGTACAAGTAGGGGCAGCATGTAAACAAACAAGTGCAAGATGCTGTTTACGAAAAGTAGGCCATACTGTAGCTGTTTGTTTGTTTGCTGTACTCAAACACGGGCACCGGCTGATTGTCATGTTACTTTTCTCCCTCTTTGTCGTCGCGCTGTGCCTGCAGAACACAGTGGACAAGTTGATCAAGAAGACTAACCTGGCTCTGGTGGTGGGGAGCAGTAGCTGGAGAGAGCAGTTTGTTAGCGCTGTCACTGTCAGCGCAGGTGAGTCCCACAGTCCTGAAATGACTCCGCTGTTCATCCCGTTTAGTCTAGAGCTGAGGGAGACACAGCCTGCAGGCTCGATCTGGCCCACCAGCTGCTTCTGACCACACTGCCAGCTCTGCAGGGCATTTTACCACAGATGCATTGCTTGTAGCATCACATTGCTAAATTAAAAAAAATGCATTCTATCCAATAACGAGTACTTTATTGAGAATTACTTAAGGGGGGCCCTCTGGTAGGCTACAGTGCTGTTTGCTCACAAGCTTGCAAGTGAACTTTATTCAGAAAACAATGCCTCTTCAAATGTCTTTTGGCAATGTGCTTATTTTGGGAACTGCATGCTTTTTAGCCTAGTCACTTTATTAAAAATGCATGACATGGTGAATTCTTCATATGGCCGAGCATAAAAACTAATTGGCCACCCTTGTCTGAGCAATTAAATGGATCTGAAGAATTTATGTAGATGTAAACAGTATGGTGAACCCGTTTTATCTTCCCCTTTTTAAAAGCCATTCATTTTTCTCTGAACTTCTTAGATCTGCACGAGAGCCCAGGGCATCTGAGCGAAAAGCTGCATTGCATGCCAGGGATGTGTAATTTGGTTAATATTCTCTTTTCCCCTCTCTCTCTCTCTATCTCTTTCTCTCTCTCTCTCTCTCTCGCGTCAAGGCTCAAATTTGCATGCACATATATGAGCGGAAAGTGAGCTCTCTGACTCCATCCCATCCTATATGCCTGTCACTGAGTCACAGCCAGAAGTGACAGAAAAATTCGTTCCATACTTAAGAGATTTAGCGCAGTCCTCAGCGCGAAGTTTAGCTGTCACACATTTTCCACGCGGTTCTGGAAACCTCAAAAGCGTCATGTTGCACGTATGCACTTATGTCGCCTCTCTGTCGCTTTGCCAGGTGATGACGACGAGGAGGAGAGCGGGGAGGAGCGCCTGCCGTCCTGCTTCGATTACATTATGCACTTCCTGACAGTGTTCTGGAAGGTCCTCTTTGCTTTTGTCCCGCCCACTGAGTACTGGAATGGCTGGGCCTGCTTCTTTGTCTCCATTTCCCTCATTGGCGTTCTGACAGCTGTGACGGGCGACTTGGCCTCTCATTTCGGCTGCACGGTCGGCCTTAAAGACTCAGTCACCGCTGTGGTGTTCGTGGCTCTTGGCACTTCTGTTCCAGGTGGGCGTCAAATGTCTGTCAGCTCTTTCTGTAATCACATTATTGGGTCCTGGGCTGCCTCTGAAGTTGAGATGCTTTTGTAACATCTGCCTCATCCTGTGCTGTCAGATCCCTTTTCTCCACAGCTCTTCCTTTTTTTACAGTCAACAGGATGTAAAGGGAAACATGTTTTGTTTGCTGTCCTCTATTTTGCCTAATTGCAGTGCTATCTCACTATTCCCTGAACATTTTTTGCCAAAGAGAAACAGAAATGTGACTCATCTCAATGTATGCAAACAAGCTTCTGACCGTACAGGGAGTTATAGACATTTTAGGATGCTTTATTCTGCCCAGTTTGCCACATGGTGGTTGTGGAGATCCTGTACTCACCATTCTGCTGGAGGCTGGTAAATTCTCCATTTGGGCGACGCAAGCAATGTGTCACTGGTAACTTTGCTCCATAAATTTGTTGTAAGACAATTTTCTGTCAGACAAAGTATCTGTATCAATGTAAGGGCTAATTAGCAGCCTTTAGATGTCGGGTAGTGCTGGTAGTACAACATCAAAAATGATTTTGGTGCAGAAAGATTTTGATTTTGATTTGTTTGTTTGCTAAGTTTGTTGTGGTTTAAGTCTACTAATGCAGTTGCCTTTGCTTTAGAAAGTCACTGTGTGGGGGTGGGATTTGCAGAGAAGAGGCCTACGCATTATTGCATTGTACAAAAAATATAAATCAATTTTTGAAAATAGCTTTTGCCACAATGAAATTTTAAGCACCACTTCTTCAAATAGTAAAACCACCCCTTTTATCAATTTTTTTTCAGATGTCAAAAGTCATTTTTGCACAGAAATGAAGGGAATTTCAAAGCTACACATGCAGTCCCAAAGACAAGGGCTGTACAAGACTATATGAAAGAAGCAGGGGGAAGAGGCACTGCACTTTAAGGTGCTATGTGCAAAATTGCAGGGGTGTCAAATGAAGTGAGGACCATGTAGACTCAACTGGAAAAATTGTGGAATAAGCATGTAATCCGCTGGTTGAATATACATGGTTACTAGAGCCTGCTCACTCCAAACTCCACATGTACACTTTTATTGAGGACAACGTTTCAATCATAGTAGATCTTCATCAGGTCCAAAAAACAAAAAAAAGTTTGGTTCTCACTTTTAAAACACATGGAAACAGTTTATGTTTGACACAAGCTCCTATGTCAAAAGAGTCACATATCATTATATTTTTCTGTGCCTCATATTGTTCTCTATATTATCACAGACACATTTGCGAGTAAGGTGGCTGCCATCCAGGACCAATACGCCGACGCCTCCATCGGCAACGTGACGGGCAGCAACGCGGTGAACGTGTTCCTGGGCATCGGCGTGGCGTGGACCATCGCCGCCGTGTACTGGAAGACCAAGGACAAGAAGTTCCACGTGGAGCCGGGCTCGCTGGCGTTCTCCGTCACCCTCTTCACCATCATGGCGCTGGTGTGCGTGCTGGTGCTGCTCTACCGCCGGCGTCCCAGCGTGTCGGGCGGGGAGCTGGGCGGCCCACGGACAGCCAAGCTCCTCACCCTGCTGCTGTTCCTCTCCCTCTGGTTCATCTACATCCTGCTGGCCTCGCTGGAGGCCTACTGCCACGTGCCCGGCTTCTGAGAAGAGACGCGGAGAGAGAGAGAGAGAGAGAGAGAGAGAGAGACACAGACAGCGCCTCTCCTTGTTTTTACAGTCTACTTTAACACATTTTCTCTCTGTTTTTGTCTATTTTCCTGAAGGTTTCTAAATATTTGTATCATTATTTACTATTAATACCGCACAATATATCTGATTGACTTTGGAACTTTTGAACTTTGCTACCATCCACTATGCTACCAAGGATAGCTTTAGCCACTGGAATTGAACTTCTCACGTCTTCTTCTCACTTTTAAGGTTGATATGTACTACTGGACATTTATCTAATCATTGCTATCAGCTTAAACCAGGGGAAATATGGGGAACTCCTTTCTGTACACTGTTTTTCTATTAATACTGTATCTTCACCCCCCTCCTTTTCCCACATCTAACCTCTTATCACGCATAATCCCAAGCGTACAGTATCTAGTCCCCTCTCTGTGTGGGCTTGTGCAATTATATGACAGTAGTCAGCTGAAATAGTCGGCTCGATCGTATTGATGAAAAGAAGTGGCGATTCAGAGAGGATTTGGAAAGATTTCATGAGTTTTGAAGGGAGGCGTGAAATGGAAACTGACTGTGCATGGTATGACATTACACTTAGCCGACATTTATACAAAAAGAATAGTATTACCAAGGAAACAGTGATCAGTGAAAAAAAAAATGTGTGTTGATATTTATTACTAGTCTATACATTGGTTATTCATTGTATATCATGTACAAGATGAACACGTGACTGTGTGTGAGAGTTTTGTGAGAGAGTAGGTCTGTTTATTTTTGCACGTATTGGATTAAGAATTTTTGTGGTAATATATTTTAAAATACTGTGTGTGAACTTTTTGATATGGCTACTAATGTGTTATTGTACATGTGAATCACAGCTAAGCACATATAAGTCTATCACTGCCTGGTGCCCTGTCCCACAAGGTCAGTTACTTTCTCAGCACCATGTAGGACGCGGCTAGCCCAGGGTGCTTCCAGGGTTTCGAATGCCTTTTTTTATACCAGGTACTACGACTGAAATCATTCTAGGCCAGAGATCCTGCTTTAAAGTGGGCTATGAAATACAAGTTCTTTCAGCACATTGGCGTTTTTTGCGTGCGTGTGCGTGTGTGTGTGTGTGTACGGTGTGTGTGTGAGCGTGCTACTTTGTCTTCAGCACAAAATGGTGAAAGGCATGGCTTTATCTCATCTCCTCGCTCATCTCTTTTATCTTACACACTTAACGCTTTGAACATTTTTCAGCAACACGACCAACAGCACTCCTCTTAAAAAGCACAGCAGAGAGCAAAAAGGGCCGCTTTTCAGATTACCGTGCGTTGTGTCATTATCATAGCACAGACAATAAACCGGTCTGTAATAGCAATGTGCTGAAAGAGAAAGACATTGATCTCCTAAACTGACAGCGTCTCCTTGTGTTGCCAAGCAAGTGACATTGACATTTTTTTTTTTATTTAACCTAGAATCTGTAGAGCCATATTTATTGTAACAGTATTACAGTAGAGGTATTCTTTATATGAACATTTCAACTTTAATTTTATTGATATGCACGTTTAATGTGTGAAAAGTGGAAATAAACGTTGATTTATTATGACATCCAGAGGGCTTTTTTGTCTTAATTCACCACTTAAAGAGACAAAACAGTGAATACTCTTAATGAACGTTTGAATTTTGCGATTAAAGAATATGTTTATATGAATACTAATAAAATATTAAAACTATTTTACTCAGATTTGGGTAATTATATGTATATATGCATAGTATTGCATATATCAATAGGCAATCTGCAATGCCTGTAAAAACCTCATTCAAAGTAACTTATATTTATGATCAATGTGAGCTATAATCACCAACAAGAAATTCCTGTGAAAAGATTTCG